>JAFNEN010003513.1:0-11023 GCA_019343175.1 Oedothorax gibbosus
CAGCTACAGGAGCAGATCACCTAAAAAATATTGAAGTAGAAAGTAGTAAAATTTAGGATTTTTGGCTATGCATATGCAATATTTGAGCCCAGATGGACTGTATCAAACATTACTGTACAGTTTGTAACACATAGTCTAGACTGTATCAATCATATATGTAAATACTTCTGTGGCATTTAACTAATTAAATCAGTCATCAACTGAAATTGTTCTTATTTTCTACTAACTATAGCAACAGTTGTTTTTATTTCTTCTTTAACTAAAACAAGGTTACTAGACTTTTTCACGTCAAATCTGACGTCAGGCGACTACTTGGGTATTAATATCGGGATAAAATTCCTGCTGTCCATTTCTAGCATTTGACTGACACAATCGCCCATGTGAGCTCAATCAAGTCATAATATAATTGTTCTAACATATATTACTTTAAACGGATATTTTTTTCTGAATCCGTTTATAAAATATATTGTTTTCATATATTTTTACGTAATTTTTAGTTCACCTACACAAAGTTCTATTACAATATATATAGATGGCAGCACAAAGAAATTATTTAAGCTTGGTGAAATGTCTCGCAAATCTCCATTATTGTCCCTACCCTTTTCTTGCGACCTGCGATCTTCAGTTACCTCTCGCTGATTTTCACTTGGCGGGAAAGCTTCTGGCTACCAGGAACTTGTACATGGTTGGTCGATTTTGTGATAACAATGGCAGTGATCTCTTTTCTTGAGGTTTTGAAAAGTGAGGACTGCATATAATTGTAACCAAACGAATTGGGCTGAGTACATGTGTTGCTTATATTATTATAATAAACAGAAGCACCAAGTATTTTTGTAACAGAATCTAGTTAGCCCGCTTCCACACAGCATTATTTTGTGTTCAACAGGAAAACACGGTATCAAACGCCATTATTCATTAATCATGCTTAAATGTAGGTCATTAATACGTATAGAGCGGGGGCTGGTGTGTACAAACCTCCCCCCCCCCCCCCCTCCCCCGTGAGAATTTTGGACATATACATTTTTGTGTTCGTATTGACATGTACTTTAAGGTTTTAGGTGTTTGCCACCTGAGAATTACAGCTTATACCGGAAAAAGTAAAAAAAAACACTAGGGGTGTGTAACACCTCTGGACTTTTAATTTCCACTCAATAAATAAATACATTCAAAAGTAATTCTGTGTGGTAATTTCAATAATTTTAAAAACCTGAAAAGTTCTATGATAGGTTATGTGTTCTCTATTTGCGCATGCGCGATTTTCTCAAAAACCTTATTATGACATCCTCCTCCAGGTACTTGGAACTTGTGTACCAAATTTAGAGTCCACATGTTTAAATTTTTCATTTTTCAGCAATACCTTTAAAACCAAAAACGTTCTACGGCAGCTACCTTTTGCGCATGCGACATTTTTGTCGAAAACCTTATAGAGTGGAGGCTAGCATGTAACCCCCTATTACGACATACTATTATTATATACGACAACACATTTTTGTGTTTGTATTGACATGTACTTTAAGGTTTTAGGTGTTTGCCACTTGCGAATTACAGCATATCCCGGAAAAAAACATGAAATGAACAAAAAAGTCCAAACTACTCCATGCTTTGGAGGTCAAGGGACCGAACGAACCTCCTAAGATTGAAGAATGTATATATGTAATTGACGGTATGGCTTATTTTCAGTCCATCACTAATATTCCAGAAACCTTTGGGGAACTAACAGAGATTGTCTTGAGCCGCTTTCCAAAATGCCGCAGAATAGATTTCGTTACGGGTACTTACCTAGATGTATAAATTAAGAGGGCTCAAGACTAAGATTCCATATGATTGGAAAAAAGTTCCTTGCTAATGGGAAAAATAAGGAACAACTAGTCAACCTGCTACATAGTGAATGGACTCAGAACAAATATGCCCACTACGTACATGGAAAAAATCTTTTCTTATCACATAGTGATAAATGCACTTGGTTCACTAGCGAAGACGGTTTAACCATCAAACATTCAATGCAAGAGAAATATGCTCTTCACAAGAAAAAACGGATATACTAAAATTATAATACACTGCATCCAAGCTTCAGTATTGGGATTGCATCCAGGAATCTCCTGCGTGCAATCCCAATACTGAACCGTCTGCGACAAAGTAATTACTCGGTCGCGAGGGCTAGTATTGGATTTTTGTGCTAACCACCACACTGTCAAAGTTTATCTAAATAATAATAAAACAGAGATCATAAATAAACTTAAATGAGCAATGAACACGATGATGGATGGAACGTAACCACATATAGACCTAAATAACTAAAATGAAGACAGCAATACTGAAAAATCTAAGAAAAACAAATTAGGTTACTCGAAAAAAAATTAAAGATTAAAGTAAATATATTTTGATTTAGTAAGAGGTGTTAATAGTATTCACAAATGAATCTTTAATGAAAGAAATAGTTTTTCTTTATACAATTAAATAATCAGATCTTAAAAAAAATAACTTTTCTTTATAATAATGGGGAAATATCGAAATTTTTAAATTTTTTAATTTTGAAATTTTTCAGTTCCTGAGAAAAAAAATACATAAAGAGGGACTCCGGTCCTCCTTAAATTATTAAAAAACAAACCTTTTTGAGCATCTATTTCTGAGCTTTTAAATCATTCTAATACGATGTAAAAATCGATGCAATCGATTAAATTGTTTTAACTTTAAATAGTATTGTTATAACAAAGTGACGTGTCCTTTCGCTGTACATTGAAAAGTAGCCAATAATGTAATTTAAGTTTCAATAATAAGTTTCAACAATGCGATTTCTTGAACAATCAGATCAATATCTGAATCTGCCATTTCGCTAACAAAACTTCATCCTGCTTGCATCAAAAACTTTTTGTTAGTTGCTCTTTATAAATTTTACGCTAATATTGTCAAAATGGCTTCATTCGCAAAATATTTGGAAAGAGTTGGAGAATTGTAAGTATATATTTAACATAATTTAAAAAAAAATATTATTATAATAAAACAGCGAATTCAGGAACAATTATAAGCATTGCTAACATTCCGTACTGTACTAATCGTGGTGGTTACCCTTGTTACAATTTCGCAAACATTCTTCAGAATTTTGTAAATTTATAACTAAGATCTTCGAATCAGTGAAATATTGCGTAGTCATTTTTTTTTACCACAGTATAAAAACAAAACTACTAAAATGACCATTATCAACATTAGAATAGAGCCGAATTGAGCAGTAGAATATGTAATTACATTATTTTTCATTATTATTTGCTCTTTTTTCAGGAAACCAGTTCAATTTTAAAGGTTTCAGTTATATTTTAACATAACATAACAAAAACTAAATAGATAGATTAAATTTCTGCATTCATATAACATCTGCTTTTGTGGTATTGAACCATAGTGTATTCTCTATATACGCAAGCTTTTCCGATAGTTAACAACGATTTTATAAATCGACTTTTCCGAATAAAAACGTTAGCTTAGTTTTTTAAATTTGTTTTTCGTAGTTTGTACTTTATATAAATGTTTTGGTACCATGTATTGTCTTCATTTGTCTTTGTTTTTATTTAGATTTGTACTTAAGGGGGAATGGATGCGCTGGACCTCGGGTCTCCAAAGTGCATCAGTGTTAATCCTATGGAGAAAAAAATATTTTCTCTGCCACATTTCTCCGGCTGTATTGAATATTTTTACAAACGGATTTTTTTATGTGATAAATGTAGCCAGCTTACAGGTCCCGACAATCTCACTTTCTGAAATGGGATCGAATATTTTTTAAAAAATTAAATTTTTTATTTTTACACTAAATATTCGAAACAATTTCAAAAAGTGGGAAGATAGATACATGTAAGTTATTTACATATATTATTTAAATAAAACCATTTGTAAAAGTATTCAATACAGCCGGAGAAATGTGGCAGAGAAAATAGTTTTTTTTTCCATTGGATTAACACTGAGGCACCTGAGTTTGGAGACCCGCGGTCCAGCTCGCCCATTCCCCCTTAATCCAAAAAATCATTTTCGAGGATAAGTTTTCTTGCCAATCACCGTTAATGGGATAAGATTTGTTTGCATGGTATTATAACATAGCTATTTAAATGCTATCTTTCAAAACAGGGAATAATAAACTTTTATAATAAGGAAATTTATTAATCTGACGACTGTTTTTAATGGATTTTATACCAAAATAATTCAATCACAAGCAATAAACTAAGCTAATAATCCCTTGCAATAATTTAAGCTCGATTGGAATAGTACGTATAAAAAGTATCAGTCACCAATGTTTTTAAACAAGGTTGGGAACTAAACAATATTCAATACTGCTATAATTTTGAATGCGATGGCAACTAAAGAAACTTTGTATATGATTTTTCAAACATATTTCTTTAATTTGTCTAAGTATTATTTCTAACGGAATTCGTTCTTCTTTTAGTAATTTAAAAAAGTTGGAACCTATAAACTATCGTTTTATACTGTTGTTGTAAACTAATTCATTTTACGAATTATTTTTTTCAGGTTCTGCTGTGTTCGTAAGAGAAAGAGCATTCGTGTTTTGGCTTCGGACCAGGAAAAAGTCGCCAGTGTGTCTCGTCCTCCAAAGGCACACAGAAGAAAGAAGAGACCCGCGCCGAGTCCTCCAAAGGAAAGGGTTGTTCCGATAGGTATCGAGGAAGGGATCGGTGCTTACCCCGAGCATCTGAATCCCTTCTTTAAGGATGCGGGTGATCTATCACCTAAGGAAGAATACCCAGAGGAACTCAACCCTTTCGCAGGCGACGACGGTGAGGAAGAACAAGTTGTGGTGGATGTTTACCCGGAGGAGTTGAACCCTTTTCGTGGTGAGGATGGTTACCCGTTCGGCGATGGGGATGGTTCAGGTTGTGGAGAGGACTACCCTGACCATTTGAACCCGTTTCACACGGACGAAGGAGATGTCGACGGCCGCGAGGTAAAACTGTCTTCTCCTACAGCGGCCCCAACCGGGGAGGAGAGCTCGCCTCCGTCAGTGCCCGTGCCGATCGGGGGATATTTCGAAGGAAGGAAATCCTCCAAGAAACGTCGGGCTCCCAGTCCACCGCATCTCATCATGTGAGGATTCAGTGCATAAGAGGGTCTTTTCCCCTCCCTGAAGGTAGGAAGGATGGATCGGGGAGGTTGAGGAGGCGGCCGATAGAGGGAGGTTGTGGAGGCGGCCGATAGAGGGAGGTTGAGGAGGCGGCCGATAGAGGGAGGATGAGGAGGCGGCCGATAGAGGGAGGATGAGGAGGTGGCCAATTGTAGAAATGGGGGAAAGCTAATTGGGGAAGATATTAACCATCTTTTTGAGGAAATGATGTGCCTTAAAATTATGGTAAGATAATGAAACAAATAAAGTAAAAAAAATTTCCTTTCATCTGATTTCTTTTGTTCTGACGGCGTCAGTTAAGAAGCGATTTTTTAAAATTCAAACAAAACTGACGAAGACGGCAAAAAGTGAGTCGTTTTCTTAATAGGAATAGCATGCATCTTGGGTTCAATACTTAAGATTGTAATTTGAATATTTTATTTATTAATTTAAAAAAAATGTGATTTAGCATATTTCCTCATATGGATTCTAATTATATTTCTGAGTTTTGATATTTTCGAATGGTAAGGCATGAAGATGTTGGAATTTCGTGCATCCACTTTTTTTATTAATAAATTTTTATATTATAAAGCTAGTTTAGTAGTAGGGTTTATAAAGATAGTAACTTATAAATTTCATCTTCTATAAGAAAGAAGATAAATACCATATTTGATGGAAAGATGAGTGAAAGGAATCAGATAGGGTATTAACTGCAACCTGTATCAAGATTACTTTAAATCAAGGTTTTATTCTGGATTTTTTTTACAATTGAAATAAGCTTTTTAGGGGTGAAGTAAGAAATTGTGAGACAGTTTTTTTTTAATTTTTTACATAATGCATCGATATAATAGTTACTAGTTTTCTTTTTAAGAAATTTAAACTTGTTTAGTTTAAAATATTTATGCTTAATTATTTCCTTTTAATTAGTATTATATTTGTATTTTATTTGTGACTTTGCCTAATGCTTTTGTAAGAATAATTTCATAAGATTATTTCAAACATATTACTGTTATATGATGTTGTGAAATTTCTTGGTCAATCTACGTATTGTTTTGGAAGATTATTGATTATTTCCTTTAACACAAGTACGCTTTTATTTTGTTCTTTTGTATATAATAGGCACATGTTCACCGTTCCCTCTATTATGAAGGCACTTGGACAGTGCCCGAAGTTTTGGAGAAAATCTAAGCGGGATAAGAAATCAATGGTACCAGTAAAACGGCGAAATTTTCAAAGGGTATGAAATAAAATCTGTGTCCTGATTAATAGTTATACTTACATTGTGAAAGTTTATAACCGATAGACGTAACCTTTTACACAAAGTTTCCATTTTAGCTTAGAGTTTAAAAAGCTGAAAAGTCACCAAACGTCATGGGATTGGAAACTTTGCCTCCTTCAAATTCTTTACATTTTTACAACTCTTCACTATCAAAATATTTGAGATTTCAAAGAGTGACAGTCGAACCATAAGGCAATTTCATCATTCCCAGCTGTTTATTTTTGGTTTCCATTGGGAGCTTTAACGCAGCTAATTTCGCCTCGTAATTTAGAACCCTGACAAAGTTTGGAGGTCGACACCTGAGTTAGGGTTAGGTTGAAGTCTGTTTCCAGCCTCCAAGTGGAACTTTGGATGCCTTCGTCGTCGTAAATGTTTTCGGCTGCCTATTCGAAGTCTGCAAAAGGAGTTTTATCTAAACAAGTAATTTTGAGCCGTGGTAAAGTGACGAGTTCAACACCCGAGCCGGTACCCAACTCAACCGTCGAGCGACATCATACGCTACGCGGCGAAAAGACTTTGGACTCCCAAGATTTAATGAGAACGTCCATTCGCACGGTCGCACTCCAAAGTGGTGAACCACTGCCTATTCCGATGGGTCACCTTTGCGGAAGGCGCGGCCGCCAGCGGGAGGTTGTAGGCGGATGCGGCCGATAGAGTTAGGCGGGAGGACCGAGGAAGGCGTGGCCGCCAGCGGGAGGTTGTAGGCGGATGCGGCCGATAGAGTTAGGCGGGAGGACCGAGGAAGGCGCGGCCGATAGAGTTAGGCGGGAGGACCGAGGAAGGCGCGGCCGCCAGCGGGAGGTTGAAGGCGGATGCGGCCGATAGAATTAGGTGGGAAGAACGAGAAAGGCGCGGCCAGCGGGAGGTTGTAGGCGGATGCGGCCGATATAGTCAGGCGGGAGGACCGAGGAAGGAGCGGCCGCCAGCGGGAGGTTGTAGGCGGATGCGGCCGATAGAGTTAGGCGGGAGGACCGAGGAAGGCGCGGCGGCCAGCGGGAGGTTGTAGGCGGATGCGGCCGATAGAGTTAGGCGGGAGGACCGAGGAGGGCGCGGCGGCCAGCGGGGGGTTGAGGCGGATGCGGCCGATAGGGTTATGCGGGAGGAGCGAGGAAGGCGCGGCGGCCAGCGGGAGGTTGGAGGCGGATGCGGCCGATAGAGTTAGGCGGGAGGACCGAGGAGGGCGCGGCGGCCAGCGGGGGTTGTGAGGCGGATGCGGCCGATAGGGTTAGCGGGAGGACGAGGAAGGCCCGGCCCAGCGGGAGGTTGAGGCGGATGCGGCGATAGAGTTAGCGGGAGGACCGAGGAAGGCGGGCCAAGCGGGAGGTTGAGGCGGATGCGGCCGATAAGTTAGCGGGAGGACCGGGAAGGCCGGCCGCAGCGGGAGGTTGAGGCGGATGCGGCGATAGAGTTAGGCGGGAGGACCGAGGAAGGCCGGCCGCCAGCGGAGGTTGTAGGCGGATGCGGCCGATAGAGTTAGGCGGGAGGACCGAGGAAGGCGCGGCCGCCAGCGGGAGGTTGTAGGCGGATGCGGCCGATAGAGTTAGGCGGGAGGACCGAGGAAGGCGCGGCCGCCAGCGGGAGGTTGAGGCGGATGCGGCCGATAGAGTTAGGGGGAGGACCGAGGAAGGCCGGGCCGCCAGCGGGAGTTGGAGGCGGATGCGCCGATAGAGTTAGGAGGGAGGACCGAGGAAGGCGCGGCCGCCAGCGGGAGGTTGAGGCGGATGTGGCCGATAGAGTTAGGAGGGAGGACCGAGGAAGGCGCGGCAGCCAGGGGGAGGTTGGAGGCGGATGTGGCCGATAGAGTTAGGCGGGAGGACGAGGAAGGCGCGGCGCCGGATGCTGGCGATAGAGTTAGGCGGGAGGCGGAGAAGGCCGCCGCCAGCGGAGTTGTAGGCGATGCGCGATAGAGTTATGCAAATTTATGATTTAGAAATAATAAGGGCTACTGTAAAGGCTACGAAGCACTTAATAATAAACTCACTTTTAAAATAATCGTATTACATGTTACTTTTTATGTTGTACTATTATGTTGTATATAATTATTAAACACTTAAAGTATCTTTAATAATTCATAAATTATTTAATGTAATCATTTAAAATCACAAAATAGGTTTTAGATACAACCTTAACTTTTTTCAACCTTTACTTACGATAAAATGCATTAAATAAGTTTTAAAATTCAAAAATAGCACATTTCCGAATAACACTCAATGCCGTAACAGACATTCATTTGTTTACCTTTGAAAAGAGCGCCAACACTTGAAGCCAACTAGCGCCAAAACGTGGCCAAATATCGTCTGCACGCAAATTCCAAAAATTGTCTTTTTCACTTAAAATAACAACTATTTTTAGCTTTTACGAATTCATAGTCATTCATTGAATATAATACTATAATAAATAGTACTTAAAATTACAGTTATTAAGATTATTATTAACGAAAACTCGATAAAATAGACAATGCAAGTTGGAACAATTCTAAAAAAACTTAAATTACACACCTTAAAACTTGCTAAATACAAAAAATACTTAGTGCAAAATGTAGCTCAGACAATTCCTTATTCATAATATACAATATAAAAGTTAAACATATCTAAATATTTGCAGATTAAGCAGATTATCATAGAACGCTTATAATTTCAATCAACGCGATATGGAGAAAAAATACAATGGTCGAAAAAGTTGGAAAACGGAAGTGGAGCACAGCCGATCGGCCAATGAGATTGCAGATGCTTGCCTGCGTGCAATCGGCAGGGAGGCTTGGTGTCGCCACTCTGTATAGTACTTACTATTTATCGAGGCACCCTAGAAGATGAGAAGGGACGTCGGGGGAGGGGGGGGGGGGAACCGGCAGGAGTTCACCTAGGACAGGGACCAGGGAGGACCACTGGTAACTCCACGAGAGAGAGGGGGGGGGGGGGAACCCGGTGGAAATCTTGCAGCAGTTCACCTTGGGCAATCCGGACAGGGACCTTCCAGCAGGAACAGGAAGCTCACAAACCTATGAATGGATTGCAAAAGCAAATCTTGGATTATTCTGCAGAAATTTCACTCTTGCTGTTGATTTAGTTTTACAATGACTTTAAAAAAGGTTAAGTTAACTATTAAAATTTTAATAGAACTAAACTCCTTGGTGCAACAGCACGTTTGTATGCCAAGGCCTGCTGCGCCCATTTCAGCTTACGTGACCAAGGGCTTAAATAACTTAAAAATTAAATTAATTTTTGTCATATATTATAGTGAATATGTCAAAATTAAGTACTTTTATTGCAAGATTTAAAACTTCTCATTTTTGCATTTTCGTGATATGCATATTTACACACCAATGATTTTACACAAACAATACAATACATCACTGACTATACTCATTAAAGTTTCCAAACAATTTTTTAAATAAGTAAACTATTATCAAAAGTAAACTATAAAAAACATACTTTAATAAATCAAATGAGTGCATCAGAGGGTACCAAACTTTGACTGCCAGAAACCTACAGAAAAATTACATTTAATAATTATGAAGGAAAAATACATTTATTAAACACAGATCAACAATATCATATTATAAAAAGAGTGTGATTATATTACAAGTCCTATTTGCCTTTTTTTGTTATTGAATGGGTGGAATGTAGATCAAAGTAAAGATCAGGCAACCTTAAGTCATTCAGAAATTGTGTAGAGCATACATACAGTTTGCTGACTTACAATGTCTACCGATTATGAAGCTGGAAAATTGTTAAACCTAAAAGTTGATTATCTCAAACCAGGAATTTTTGACTACTAATATTCACAGCGATCAGATGCAATTCGTCAATAAGATCATACAAAAAAATACCTTTCTCTTATTTCTGAAGCCTGTAACTGGCAACAAATCTGCTAGCATTAGCTAAGCACCAAAGTTTTCTAAGAAAGTGGAGAGGAAAAAATAAATATGAATAAATGAGGTAAAACATTAAAAAAACAGATTTCTAAAACCTAGAAACTATCAGTTTAATTTGGAATTGGATATGCAGACTTCAGTGTTGCATATTTTTTGGGCTTAATTATTTAAAATAACATTGTCAATGCCATATGACGAGAATTCCAACTACAAATAGAATAAACAGCAATTTCAATTTATCGTGTTCACATTATTGAGGTTTGCCTGCAATTGTGTGCAGTTAACACAGCCGCAATATGTCTTAATATCATACAACATTTATAGGACCCTTTAAATTGAATTAATTTTGGCATAAAATAATTAAAAGTATTTTTACCATCTCCATCAACAAGAACCTCTCCTTTCTCGTACATATTCCATTCTGATGAAAATTAAATGCAACAACCAGAAAGTAATCAAACGCATATAACTAGAAAGTTTTAAGATAATATTGAATATATAAAAACAGATCTAATGCATTAATCTAATGTTTGAATTTAATTAAGTTTGAATTATTGTCGCTCAAGAGCTACACAAGCTATTGCCGACGGGCGTCGTAATTAAGAACTTGCAACCTATTATATTTTAATACAAAATTAATAAAAATTTTGTAAAGTATTTTGAAAACGAAGAAAGGTATGAATTTGGAATGAAGATAAGTAAAAATTGAAAGTTGTGTCACATTAGAAATATTTTTAAACCAATTAATTTCTCAACTTTTTTTTATCTACTT
>JAFNEN010003514.1:0-10911 GCA_019343175.1 Oedothorax gibbosus
CATGAAACATTTTCGGCAATCCAATACGCTTTTTTTCGTTCATAAACCTAAATAGCATAACTGAAATACAAAGAATTATGCGGCGGGCAAACTATTTTTTTTTTTTATAATTATTTTTTTTTTTGGAAATGTTCAATACACCAAAAAAATATGTTGCAAAAACGGAAAAAATGAAAAAAAGTTGAATTTTTAAGTTTTCAAAATAAAAATAAATTTAAAAAATTTTCTGTTAGTAAAAATTAACGTTCACTACAAAAGAGCTATTGTAAAACCCCCCTGTATATAAAATAGTTCCTAAAAAATAAAATTACAAAAAATAAAATGAATAAAAATTTTCTACCAATTGCATTTTAGGCGGGGAAATGGGAAATTTTGATGTGAGGCGCGACTGTACTAAGATTATAAAAAAAAAAAAAAGAGGTTTTGATTAACACAAATTTTTAAAAAAAATATCGCAAAAAAATATTCCTAGAAACCCTCTTTTAAACACAAAAAAAAAGAACAGAAATGCAAACAAAAGAAGACTGTATACAAACTTGTTAACAAAAAAACAAAGTTTGAAACCTAAAAAAAAATTTAAAATACATAACATTAAGGGACGGGT
Organism: Oedothorax gibbosus; assembly: GCA_019343175.1. Taxonomy (NCBI): domain Eukaryota; kingdom Metazoa; phylum Arthropoda; class Arachnida; order Araneae; family Linyphiidae; genus Oedothorax; species Oedothorax gibbosus. The sequence continues at coordinate 605 of JAFNEN010003514.1, forward strand.
TTACGGGTTAAATCACCAAAAACTTACAGATCACGGAATAATCAATAAATTTTTTTGTCGAAAGTAGGAAAATTAACAGGATGAACAAAAGAAAAAAGCGACACCTCAAGGCTTTGAATCCCCTTTGGGTCAATGAATCTTGGTTTGTGAATCCCCTGGGGGGTACCGCCATTCCCCCCGAGGGTGCCAAGTTTTCCTTTAGTTTTTTTACAGTGTTCCGTTAAAAAATTTGGGCCCCATTGTTTTTTTTTTAAAAGCCAAGGTATACAAAAAGATTTTAAAACTGAGAAACGCAAATTTGGATGCCAAAGTTTAAAACTTTTTATTTCCGACGCAAAATAATGAATGCTAAACATAAAAAAAGTTTTTTTTGGGGGGACGTAGTGTACAAAATTTGAAGTTGTGGGTTTTTTTTTTCTTTTTTTAGAATACCTTTAAAGCAAAATACTACTACAGCAACTATCCCCCTTTTGGGCAATTTTCTCAAAAACCTATTATGACGTCCGGACAGGTACAACTGTGGGAAAAAAGTTGACACTATGTTATTGCTGCGTTGTTCTCCATAGAATGGGAATTTTTTGACTTTGATATTGAGGAAGGGGCCCTAAAAGGGATGTATAGTCAATGGGGATAAAAGTGTTAAGGTTATTTTTAGGCAAAAAAGTTTTTTTAAAACTCAAAATAATTGAAAAATAAAAAAATAAGTATTCATGGTAAAGAACCCGTCTGTCTTCGTCTTCAGTGCTGAAATCGGTTTTTCCTTTTATCTTTTTTATTTTTTTTAAAGTTTTTTTTTTTTTTTTTTTTTTTTTTTTTTTTTAAAAGGTTACGGCAGAGGCGTACAAATCTTCTACTTTTGGGTCCTAGTCTCACTTATACGGACATCTGCCCTCCTCTCAACAAATTACCCTTTTAAATTTTTGAATTTTAAATTTTTAGCTTTATCCAAAAAATTTTTTTTTAAAACATCATATTTCACAAGAAACCGTAAAACGAAATTTTAAGGGAATTTATTTTCCCCCCTATTTTAAATTTTCGGTTTTTTTAACATCATAAAATAACCTATCACTTTGATTTTCCCTTAGTTCATTTATTTGAAATGGTCACATGTTTTTTTTGGGCTTAAAGAACTATAGGTATTAATTTACATTTCTTTTTTTTATGAAATTTGCGTTGTTTCATGTTTTTTTAAACAAAATTTTTCGGAAATATCAATTTTTAACTTTTTTTTTTTGTTGAACTTTTTTAAGTATAAAAAAGCTCACGCATTTAAGGCGAATTTTCCAAACATTCCCAATTTTTACTAATATTCTTCGAACTTAAAATTTAATTTAGCAAAGATAAAGATTTTTAAATTTTGGGAAAAAAAAATTAAAAAAAAGTCCCAATTTTGGGTTTTGGAAAAGTTAAAATTTATAACTGAATGTTGGTTTTGGGTTTTTGGTGATATTTTTTTTAAAGGTTATAAATCTCGTGGGGGAAGTGGTTATAGGTGACAGTTACTGTTCCCAAAAACTTGTTTTACGAGAAATTTTCATTTAAGTAGTTAAAAAAGGGAAATGTAGGCTTTTTCATTCTTTTAGCCTTCTTATTCCAATAAAAAGTTCATTTCAGCAATATATTTCTTTCAGCAATATTTTTTCAGCAGTATGTCAAGAGTTTTCCCAGAAAAAAAGCCGTTTCGTTCAAGGCTTCCCTAGTACCCCCGGTAAAAAAGTAAGTGAATCTCTTGGGTCTCGAATTGGAGTATTTTTATGTCGTAAACTTATTACCAAATATAAAATTTTTCTTGTTCCATATTGAATTTTTAAAGATGACTTACTAAGTTTTGACCCATCAGTGTGGCCTGAGGGCTGTTTGTCTGGGAAATTTTTTTGGCAGATAAAGGATAAAAAAAAATTGCTTGGAGGTGTGGGGCCGCCATTTCTGATGATCTGAAGGCTGACAACCCCTTGCAGTCTTCCACCAGCCCTAGATTGAAAATCGGGCGATCGAATTTTCGGGCCGAGAGCTGGATTTGCACCAAAATTTGGTTTTACCAAAATGTTCGCGGAATGCAGGAAAATTTAGTGTATATTTGAAGTTTCTAGTGGAAGACTATGATTAATATGCTTGACAGAAACTTGGTTTAAATGATGATTTCTTAAATTCTGATCTTTTCGACACCCGATATGAATCTTCCGCAAAGATCCCCCCCCGATTTTTCAGCTTATGTTTGAGTCTTGGTGGGGTTTAATAGCGGCAAAAAACATTTGAAAGCTAGGTTGGGTCTCACATTTTTTTTCGGGTAAAAGGGTAGGGGTGAAAATTTGTATTGATAATTATATATTGTTTTTTTTGTTTTTTTATTTTTCCCCTTCTGAAAGATAGAACTTCATGAATTCTATGATGTTGTAGATAATACTTTTCTAATATTAATAACCTTGTTATTTTTGGGCGTTTTTAAATTTTCCCCTTTATTAATTGGTCCGATCAAAAACCTGGGAAATACTTACTTACGCACAAATTTTTTTTTTTTTCAATTGAGATTAATTAAATCCCCTTAATATTGTAAATTTTTTTTAAAAAAATTTTTCGGGACTACCCTGTTTAAAAACTTACTTTTTTTGATTTTTAAAACATTAAAAACCCCTTTCCCAAAAAAACCCCCGGGATAGGTATCATCCTGCGTTGAAAAAAAATTTTTAATAAAAACGCTAGAAAAATAAAAATGAAAAACATGAATCTTAGATCCTATGATACACACCTAAAAATTTTAAAAGGGCAATTTTTTACTTTTATGCCCCCTTTTGGACCCTTTTTGATTGGTTTTTTTAAAAACTATGTTTCCCTTTTAATTTGCTTTTGGGAAAATTTTTTTTTTTTTTGGGTTTGAAATATTGGTAAAAGTATTCCAAAAAAAAAAGGGTGTTAAAAAGAAAATCCCATTGGGTTTTACGGGGAAAAAAAGTAAACAATTTTAAAAGAAAAAAAATTTTTTAAAAAGTATAGGAAACACAAAAATTTTTAAAGACCTTGAATTATAAAAAAATTTTGGGAAAAAAAAAATTTAAAATTTTATTTGGGGTCCCCCAAAAAGTCATATTTTTTTCTGTAAAAAAATTTTTAAAATAAAAATCCTAAATCCTTTGGTATTTTTTCGTAAAAAAAAAGGGGTTTAAATAAAAAAAAATGTAATTTTTTTAAGGGGGTTTTTTAAAAATTGAGATATGGGGAAGTTCCGAGGTTTTTAAGGTCATTTTTGAAAACTTTTATAAAAAAGATGGGAAAAAACTGCACAGGATAAAAAAAATGTTTTAAATTTTTAAACACAATTGACGGTTAAATCGATCACAAAAACCTTTGAGGGATATTGAAAGACCCCGTCAGACAACAAAGGGGGGCCATTTTCCCCGGTCGGGTTTTAAATTTCCCCCCATACATTTTTAAGGCAAATAAAAAAACCCTTTATAACCCTTACCATACTTTTAAATCTCTCTTTAAAAATATGGTTTTCCTGACTTTTGGGAAAAAAAAACAAAAAAATTTTACCTTTTTAAAAAAGGAAATTTAAAACGATTCAAAAAAAATAGCCAATGCTTTAAAACTCAAGCCTTTTCAAAATTTTTTTTAATCCTTATTTTAAAAAAAAATATCAAAACATTTTTGCAAAAATTTTCCCCCTTTCAACTGGTTTTATAAAAAAAAGCTTAAAACCCCCAAAATTTTAAAAATCTTTTTTAAATAAAAATTTTTAACCCTTTAAAAATTAAAAAAAACAAACTGGTTTTAATATATACTGTTTTTTGCAAAAACCTTTAAACCCCCGGGGGCTTGATTTTTTTTTTTTAAAAATTACTTGCGGGGTTTTTAGTATTTTTTAAACATGGGGGTTGTAACTTTTTAAAAAAATTTTGGGGCGACCTTTTTTTAAAAAATTTAAATCGCTTTTTCTGATTGTTTTTACAAACTTTTGGAGTTCCCAAGGGGCCGTTTTGGGGGCCTCTTTTTTTTTTATTGTTTTTTAAAAGTTTTATGTATATTTTAAAATCCGTTTTTATTTCCCCATGATTTAAAAAAATTTTTTAATGTTTTTTTAAATACAGGATTGTAAAATTTTTTTCAAATGAATTTTTTAAAATTTTTTCAGGATTGGGGCAACAAAAAAAAATTTTTTTTAAAAATTTGAAAAAATTTTTTTCCTAACTTTTATTTTAGAAAAACAAAACCTTTAAATTTTAAAATTTATAGCTCAAAAAAAAAAACCATTTACCCGTAAAAAAAAAAAGGGGCCCTTGGGAAAAAACTTTGCCCCCCAATTTTTGTTTTAATATGCACTTTACAGAAATCTCAAAAAAGGCCAAAAAAAACCTGGGAAAATCCTTAAAAAAAACCCAAAAAATTTCACGAGTTCGAATTTTTTTTTTTAAATACTTTTATTAGCCCCTTTCGGAAAGGGTTTGGTGCTATATGGAACCCCCAAAAAAGGGTTCTTGTAGGTAATTTTTAGGGGTTTACAAAAAAAATTTTTTTGGGCCCAAAAATTTTTTAAAAATAATGACATTTCCCCCACCCCCCCCTTAATTTGATGAAAAAGGAAAATAAAATAATTTCCCTTGGGGAAAGCAGGAGATATTTTCTTTTTTTAAATTTTTTTTTTAAAATTTTGTGCAAAAAAAAAATTTTATGCCCTTTATACCCCCAAAATTTTTAAAAATTTATCCCCAAATTTTTAAAACTCGTAATAAAACGTATTTAAAAAAACCTTTTTTTTCGAAAAAATTATATCAAAAAAAACCCAAAATCAATTTATTCAACTTTTAAAAAAGTTTTCCCCTTTAAATGATGACTCTTCTGTGATAACTTCAGAACATTTAAATCAAATATAAAATTTTTCCCTTTTTTAAAATAAAATAATGGTTTATTTGTTTTTTTGTGGTGTTTTTTTCTTTTTTTTTCTTGTAATTTTAAGTGAGTTTAATTTAAAGCCATTTTTGGCTTTTTAAACTGTCAGTTGAATCTATTTTTTCTTGTGTATGTTTCTCCTGCCATGTAAGGTTTATTTTTTTAAAAATATGGGGGAGTGTTTATATAAAAAAAAAAAATAAATAGTTTTTTAAATTTTTTTTGTTTTCAAAAAAACAAATAGCAAAAAAAAAATCATTTTTAAAACATGAATCAAAACCCTTTTTAAAGGGGGCTGTTTTGTCATGCGTAGAATTTAAAAAAGGGGGGGTTTTTTAAATTTTTTTTTTTTTTTACAAGTTTGGGGGGGTTTATAAGTTTAATTTTTAAAAATTTTATACAGCCCCCCAAGGGGAAAAATTTAAAAAAAAAATTTTTTATTTTCTAAAAAAATTTTGGATGAAAATTTTTTAAAAAAATTTGGGGTTTTGCTAATTTTTTTTTCTTTAATTTTTTTTTTGTAAAAAAATTAAAAGGGTTTTTTTTTTTAATTTTTTTTAAAAAAAAAAAAAAATAATTTTTTGGGTTATTATAATCATTTTCAGTAAAAAAATTTTTTTATTATATTAATTTTTTTTTTGGGATGTTTGTTATGGCAAACCCTTTTTAAATTACGGCCCCAAAATTTGAAAATCTAAAAACTTTTAAAAAAAAAAAAATAAACCTTAAAAAAATAACACAAATTGGGATTTTTTTTTTAAAAATTTTTTATAGATTGAAAATAATCAAAAAGGGGGGTTTCCCTTTTAAAAAATTTTTTAATTTTTTTAAAATTTTTTAAAAAGGGAAAAACCCCCTTTTTTCAAATTTTGTGTGATGCAATTAAAATTTTTAAAAAAAATTTTTTTTTTAAAATCAATAAGGTCCGATTCTATGTGATGAACAACGGCTGCAATAATCACTAGTGTCAACTTGTATTTCCCCAGCTGTACAGGGAAATCGTTACTAATTGAAGCGTGAAAGCTATTTTAGTTCGAACTGTAGAGTGATTTCAGAAGACAGTCGGACCATTGGTTTGAAAACCACCCTTTTTAGAATCAGAAACGTGTCAAAACGTGTAGAAAACACAAATATATCCATTTTGATTTAGAACTCCATCGCAATACTTTCATTAAATTTCATATTAGGTATTGAAAGAAATTTTTTAATCAAAATTGCACATTCAAATGGGTTACTTATTAACTAATCACTTAGCTTATCGTTGATATCCTCCAGACAACGTCAATCAATAGACGATATATATCCTAAACATGTTATAAAATTGAAATATATTTATAAAATATACAACCGAAACTTGGGTAACACGTAAATAGGGCTTTTAAGAAAATAATAGCATATTTTAAACCTAGTTTAGTGCACTTAAATCAATAATTCTTTAACCTTAATGTTTTAAACTATGATTGGCATATAAAATAAACTATGGATGGCATATTAAACTTGATTAAGGATATAAAAATATTTAATAATTTTAAAAAGGCTATCTATTCATAACAACCATCATTCTTTTGTGATTTTAGTGAAAAACGTAAAATACTTTATGCAAATACATGAAGAATAACTTATAAATTATATTTAAAGAATTATTTTTTACTGCTCTAGTTAATTCGACCGTTTATTTCTAAATATTATTTTTATCACTAATGTTAACTCGTTTTCCACCTAACATCGTTGCATATTATTAAACTTAAGTAGATAGATAAACATCGCAATTCCACCAATGCATTAAAAATCATTGCTAATGAACATCGTTCCGGTCAAGCAATTTTATATAAAATTATAACTGCAATAATGGGTCGAAGTAATCAATATAATCTTAAACTTAAACATTAAACTTGTATAAAGCTTATTTTTATAAGATTATAATATTTGAATACCCCGTTTCTTTCTCATTCGGTTTACAGAAAAATGTGGGGGACAAATATTTTAGCTAAAGCTCTATTAATAATACCGTGGGCTGCTCTTGATGCATCACCTAAATTTTAATTTGGTACCCTTAATAAAAGTATGTAAGGTAGTGGGTTTATTTGTAATGGAAAAACAAAATTATCTTTATGATTAGCGTTTCTTAACTTTAAAAGGTAACACCAAGTAGGGTTATTTTGGAGAGGGAATCTATTTGCAATTAAAGAGCTTAGTGGAGAACGTGCTAAGTAAAATTTGTGAAAAAAATTTGAGAGTTTTGTGTCAATGAAACATATTATTCCATCCTTTAAAGATCACTTTAAGTTTATGAAAATGGGGACACTTGTTAAGTATATTTTTACCGTTTGCAAGTGCCGTTTTAACGGTTTTAAGTTCATGTTAAAAACTTTAAAGTTCATTTTTTCCACCTTTTGTCACTACAGGGTGTTTTGCACCTGGACCTCTTTAAAAAAAAAGGGCTTAGAGACTAAAGTTTAAAAAAAAAGGGACCTAAGGGACCACTTAAAAAAATAATTGACAATGCTTAAGACAGTTGACAATGAGAAAATTGTTTAATTAAGTCAAAAACCTGAGGTTTTTTTTAAACCAGACTAAATGAAACACAAGAACAACAGAAGACAGTGTAAGAACTTATTAGTGTATCCAACTACTTTTTCTACTTACATGGTAACTAATTGTCATACGTTAAAGATGAGCAACTTATAAGTATAGTAATACTAACAAGCTTTTCAACATGAATTTAAGGTTAGGAGAAGAAACGCAATTTGCCTTAGCTCTTGGTGAATCAGTTCCACAATTTGCAATACAAGTCATTAGGAGCGGACCTTTTTTCAGGATTAAACTCTAAGTCTAATAATTTCATAATAAAAAATACTTTTGAATGTTCTTTAGCAAAATAAAAGTACATGTACAATGATGAATGCATCTATATTTTCAAATAAAAATTATCAATTTAATCTTTTTTATGTATTCTAAAATAAAAGTAATATCCGAAGATTTTTAAAAAAATTTTTAGCAATTGAGGAAAAATTGTCTTGACGTTTCTGCTTCGGAAAAACCCTTTTTTTTTTTACCCCACATGCAGCATTCCCTGAGCAAGGGTGTGAGCAAGATTTTTTGTGTAAGTTAACATCGACCACCAATCCCAAGGGAAATGGCTAACTTTTTTAACAATCGGCAACAATGCATCAGGAAAGTTACTTTTTCAACTTTAGCCAGAACCAAAATCACTTTTTCTTAGTGACAATGATTCGCGGATAAATATCGTAAAAAAAATAGCAGTCTTCGAAAAATTTTTTTAGTTTAAATTATCGTCACACTAGAGCTACACGAGGGCTATCGAGTAATTTGTGGAAAATCACGGTTTTCTACTGTTTTAGAACGCAGTATTATTATTTAACACTGAAAATGAATGTCGTTTAACAATCCTAATTAACCTTTTTAATTAGAGGATAAAACTGCTGTAAGGAAAAATAAAATAAATACATAGTCCATAGAGGGGAAAATAAAAAAGTACTTATATTTTAATCGACGACAAAGATCAAACTAAAAATATGTGCTATGTGGTTGGAAAACGTATAAAACGCCTGGTCTGCTGAAGGGCGAACTTGAAGAATGAACTTGACTTTGGAAAAAAAAAATGGAGCACCCCATTCAAAAAACAAATGTACAAAAGACATCACTCTTTTCCAGGCAAGGGGGGGGGGGGGGGGGGAGGGGGGGGCGGAACCCAAAAAAAGCTTTTTAACCAAAGGATGTCTCCAACTGAAAATAACGAATATTCCCAATCCCCCTTTTCCGAGTGAAGAACAAAGAATATCGATAAAAGAAAAAAAATAGTGGCCTAGTCACAATGGAATTTAAAAAAAAGGACTAAGGTACCAAAGGTGAAAAAAAGGGACTAAAAGGGACCTAAAATAAAAAGGGATTTTAAGAGCCCAAGGGACCAACTCTAAACGCCCTGCATTAGCACGTTCTTCCAATAAGCTCTTCAATTTAGCTAGCACATTTTAACAATAAAATTCACTTAATTTCATACAACGAAAAAATGCTTTTTAGGTAATCTGAAACGAATTTTTTTTTTCATAAAAATAAATAATAAAAAGGGGCACAAAACGAATAAAAAACAACCATAGAGCAAAAATTAACAATGTAAATTTGAAACATTCAGAATTAAGGATATTCAAAAGCTATAAAAATTCTTTCAAAAGATTTTATTGCTCTTTTTGAACCTTAAAGAGCCCCATCTTCACTATCCTAGCTCTTATTAAATGGATATCCCACACTGGATGCATTAGTTTTGTGGGGAAAGTTTTAAAAACAAAAAATATTTTTGAAATATTAAAATACCGCACACGAAAATTGGTCTCGAAGTTATTGAAAAATTTTCAACAACTCCTCGGTTATTTTTTCTTTGACCCCCTCATTAAGTTACCAAGTCCCCCCAAAGAAAATATAATTTATAATTAATTTGCACCATCTCAAGACTTTTTCCCCACACGAGTTTGTTTAACTCTTTTAAATAAATAAGCTAACCGGGGGAAATAGAATTTCCCCCCCCCCAATTTTGCCAAGGAACATTTTTTTAAACAAAAATCCAAAAAAAAAGTTCTTTTGTACCGACAAAATTTTAAAAAATTTTCTCCCGTTATTCGTTTTGACAATGTTATTTACTGTTAAATTTTGTACAAAAAAAAAAAAAAGGATCTGTAAATGGGGAAAAGCATTTTTTTCCGAGCTATCGGTCTAAGTATCGGGTGTTAAGGGGGTCTTTTTTTACAATGCGGTAACCGTTCCATTCTTGCTTGGATGGGTTAGTAGTACACTCCAAAAAAGACAGGGAAAAAGAAAAACGCCAATCTTTTTTTAGAAAAAAAAAGGGGGAAGGTGTGAAAAAAATAAATGTTTTTATTTTCGCCTGTTCAAAAAAAAAATGCATGTCCCCCCCTACTTCTAATAAAAAATTTGCTTTCATTTTTTTCCCTGCATAATAAACCCCTTTTACATTGTTTTATTTTTTTAAAAACAATACCATTATTTTTAAATTAAAAAAAAATTTTGCCAAAAAATTTTTTTTTTTATTTTTTTTCGATGCAAAAATTTTTATTTAAGTTGTTATACCTAATGTTTACATTGTTTAAAAAAAAAAACAAACAAATTAAAATCAAAATTTTTTTAAATCTTTTTTTCAAGCTTTTAAAATTTACAGCTTTTTTAAAAAAAAATTCCAAATTATTTTTTTAAATATTCAATTTGTATTTTTTTATCTAACAAATCCAGACTTTAAAACATTAAAAAAACTTAAAGAAAAACTTTAAAGGAAAAAAAAATTCGTTCAAAACCAAAAAAATTGCAGGGAAACTAGAACTCTTAAAAAAAAATTTTTTTTTTTAAAAGTTATTATTGTGAAAAAGGGAAAACATAACATCCCTCTTTAGAAA
>JAFNEN010003515.1:0-10037 GCA_019343175.1 Oedothorax gibbosus
AAAATGACACCCTTGCCGATATTGTACTACATCGGTTCACGACATTGATCAACATCGCATATTGACATTGGCCGACATAAAAATGGACCCCCTAGCAAATATTGTACGACGTCGGTTTACGACATTGACCAACATTTATCAACGCCGTACAATATCGCATATCGACATTGGCCGACATAAAAATTACACCCTTGCGGATATTGTACTACATCAGTTTACGACATTGATCAACATCGCATATTGACATTTGGCCGACATAAAAATAACACCCTTGCGAATATTGCACAACATCGGTTTACGACATTGATCAACATTAGTCGTACCACATCCATGGTCGTTCTTTTACAGTACCTTCTCAATTATACATTTTTCCATTTCCTTCGCATAACTTTTTAACTCATATGTTTGTTGAGTAGAAAATAATTATTTACAAAGGTAATTTTCTTTACATTTTTCTAATTAACAAAAATTTTGTTAATTAGCAAAATATAAAAAAAATACTTACAAAGGTAATTTTCTTTATATATTTCTAATTAACAAAAATTTTGTTAATTAGAAAAATATAAAGAAAATTACTTTTGTAAATAATTTTTTTCTACTCACAAACAGATGAGTTAAAAAGTTATGCGAAGTACAAATGTATAATTGAGAAGTACTGTAAAAGAACGCCCATGAATGTGGTACGACTAATGTTGATCAATGTCGTAAACCGATGTTGTACAATATTCGCAAGGGTGTCATTTTATGTCAGCCAATGTCAATATGCGATGTTGTAAACAATTAACAATAGGTTAAATAAATCAAAATTAATCAAGAAATATTGTATTAGTACTATTGTAATTTTAAAAACTAGTAATTCAGACAGCTATATAAAACCCTACATTACGACATAGCTCTTTTTTTTCTGTACTGCTTCAGAGTCAAATTAAAACAAATTTTACGTATTATTATTCATATATTAAATATCTGATACATAGCACATATTTTTCCCAGATTGTTTAAAGTAAACTACACAACATCTCTGGATGTATTTATATAGGGATGGTCGATACCATTAAAAGACGAAAAATTGCTGTAGGTAGAATTGAATAAAAATATGTTTACCTACCTCCATTGGGTATAAGTTTTATTTCATATAATTAAAGTGTAGAAAAACTGTTAAATTCTTGACAAAATCTGTAAATCTTATGCACAAACTTCAATTAAACTATTTTTTACATGTAATTTGATTAAATTTCATGTTTTAGATAGTTATGTATTTTCTACTTTAATATATTAAAAAAAAACAATTATTAATTCGTACAGAAGCTTTAAAAATATTGTTAAAGCTTCTGTATTAAATGTTTCACAAAAAACAAATCATAAAATTAATAACTAATTAGACTGTTCTATATTTATTCAAGTACATATTCATGTCCCTATTTACTGTAGCACTGAATACAATATGGGGGATTTGATATTTACACTTTACCAAGAATAAAATTGATCAAATAGTCCATCATTAATTTTATGACAGATAATTCACTAAAACATCTTACACAATTATGAAATATACATATTTAAAAAAAAAGAAATTTATTTTAAATCCAGCATTATCTTAACAATCTTTTTATAACAACGTGCAAAAAAGTTCACTTTTTTATATCATATTCATTCATAAATCGTTGCGAAAATGACACTTTACGTGCTTACGTCACAGACAGTGCCGAAAGTGTTGCTACTTACAGTTTGATTATCCTGTTCTGTTAATAAAGAATTAATGATATCGGTTTCTACATTGCATACTTTAGGTGGCCGTGCTAAATTGTAAAAACTTAGACATTCTACAATTGTCAAAAAACTCAAAAGATGCAAGATAATCGTTGCAGTCTTTACATTGACGAATCACTGCAAATAAACTTTCAATTTTATCTTGGCTTATACACGAAGTCAAAAGATATTTGAAATTTAAACTTTTGGTCAAATACTAGACAAGTGATAAAACTGTTGATAATAAAACCACCTTCATTAAGAGCATGGATTTCCCAGTCATACAAATACGAAATAAAAGTCTATAGAAGTAGCAAAACTTCCCTTCACTTTCTACTGTCCCTTTGCACTTTTTTAAGCGAAGGACCTCTCCATCAATTTTAATGTTTCCATCTGAATATCGGATCTAAATTCAATTACAGTTCCAACTCCTTCACATACACTTGTCGAGTTTTTTTGATAAGGCCTTCTAATGTCTTGGCTTCTACCGGTTTTGTAAAAATAGAAATGTTCTTCACGTATCCAGTGCAGGTATATGTATCCCGAAGCTTCTCAACATCAATTTGTTTGCAGAGCAAAGCACACAGATTTGCCTCTCCCATGAACAGAAACTTATGACATTTGGATTTTTCTTGTAACTTTGATCCACATTTTGAAGGCAAAGCTATGTTGTAAATGTCCTCGATATTATTTTCTTCTGTGATGTTCTAAGCGTTAAAATCAATTTCTGGTTCACTAATTTTTGTTTTACGTTTTACAGGAACTTTCTTTGATAAATAATGGGGAAAGTCAGGGAATTTGGTTGGAATTGACTCTGTTTATAACAGTCTTACCTATAGGCATTAAAACTTCATTGTTAATTATGCATTTATAATGGCTCTCAATAAAATCCTCTTCAAAGTGCACTTCACAAGATTGCCTTCATCCAAGTTTCAAGAACTTCTGCATTTTTTGGCACAGAAAACAACGAAAGTTTCTTACTGTTCGATCTGTAGCCAGGAACAAAACAATGATACTGTTTGTTTCTCGACTTTCTATTACAACTCATTATACAAATAGTTTTTGATTTTTTTTCATTAAAGCTGGCGTATTACTATAGATTTAAACGACTAAAATAATCGAAAACTTAAAAGAATACAGCCTTGATCATACTCTCCTCCCTGATGTAAACAAACCATAAAGCTAACGTTTTTATGTTGATCTCAGCGCCACCGATAAACCTAAAACCCGTTTTTAAAAAACCTCACATCCCTAAAGCACTCGAAGAAGTCCTATTTCCGCGTTTTATTAGTAGGCTTAACACTCACGTGAATCGAGTACCTAGTAAACATCGATCAATGTTGGCCAATGTTGTTTCATCGACGTTGTATCCACAATGTCGCCAGATGTCCCCACAATATTCGAATATTTTCAAAAATTATTATTTTTTTAAATAATGACTAAAACTTATCTGCATTATTATTAACATTATTGTTTCATTCTTCCAACATCAAAATAAAATGAATTTAAAGTCATACTAATTTTAAAAAATTCCCAATGCCTGTGAATGTCGACAGATGTCGCGATTACAACGTTCAACATTCCTCGACTTTCGCAATGTTGGCCGATGTCGGTAGAATGTCGGCCAACATTGTTGTGCTACCTGGGTTATTTTCTGTTTATATTTAATATTCTTAGACTAATTTAGTCATATTTCACAAAAAAACCTCAAAGGTTTGAAAAAAATATAAATTTTTTTCTAAAATGACGGCTGATATGAACGTATCGTAGGCACTGCTTTCGGTGATCGGATACTTTTTGCCAGGGGTTGTAAACTCGTGTGTCGTTTATAATGGCAATCAGTAGGTTTTCTAAAAAAAAACTTAGTAGTGAATCCTGTAAGCTAAAGAAAAGGCTTCTAATTCCAGCTCTACTAAATATATAAACAATTCATAAATTAGGAAAATAGCTGAAATCAGTGAGCTGGGCAATTCAAATTGACAAACAATTTCAAAACAATTGACCATTTACTATCCCCACCTTTTAAAATAACTTTTAAAGTTAAATATTAATATATTAATAAATTTTTAGAATATGTAGGGTACAGAATATAGTCCATAAAAAGCTTTTTCAATCTACAGAGGTTTAAGGTTAAAGCTTTATAACAAGATTATCCATTAACGCATAGTAATTGCTGCTACCTAGCGGATATTATCTCAACTAGGACTTTTTTCATTATTGCACTGAAATTCTTCATAGTGAATGCGATTCTGCTGCTAACTCGAAAATGACTAAAAGTGGACTTAGTTCACTTGTATTTTGATTCCTACCTTGATAGGTTTACAATTTTGTTGTAGGGTAAAAGTATTCGTTAATTTTTTTTCAGATTATTTAAAAATTATATTAGTTTTTAACACTTTAACAGTCAAAGAAGAGAAAATGGCCTGCTAAAAAGTATGAGTAACATAAACGAAAACTTTTAAAAGATATTTCACGAATGCCCCACAGCAGAACGTGGAACTTTTTTCGCGCAGCTGTACTAAGATGTGCCTTTATACTAAGATAACTGGTTACGATGACTAACTGATAGAAAATAATGAAATTTTAGACAGTGGTTAGGTCTAAATATTATCAACACGAAATAAGTTAGCAATTTCTTTTTATTAAATCAGGTTTGCAGTAGAAAACAATGCATCCAGACAAATTAATTCATTTGTACGATTGTATTCATAAACATTTTGATATAAGATATACATGTTATTCAACAAAGTATTTTTTAAGAATTTCACAAAACTCTCCTCCGAGATGTGAATATTTTTTGCCGTCCAAATTCTTAGCATCGTTGTAAAAACTGGTGTAATACCGATCCTTGGATGTGTACTTCCTGATGAGCGTTTCACCACTAAAAAAAGAATAGAAAGTTAAGCAAATAACTTTTTGGAGCAAGTATATATAGTTTTACTATTAACAAAAGTATGCAGACTCACAAGCTGGTATTCAAATTATTCATTACTATTACTGCGACATAAAATTCGGTACGCTCTCAAAACGGAAATTAACGGAATCCATTTAACGGAAATATTACAGGCAACTTTGCTGCAGGAATATTTTTGAGAATTTACACGTTTTCGTTTGTTTACTGTTGCGTAAACCGTATACGTCGCAATTAAGAAGTACCATTTAACATTCATGTGAGATTAAAATAACATACTGAAATAAGAAATACATTTTTTATTTCGCATTCCTATTTTAACGATTCGACCATGGGCAAGAGAACTTTCAATACGAAAATGAGATTTATGTTTTAGTTCATCTAACTAAACAAAATATAACACAAATAAAGGCCAGAATCTTGAACAATTTATGTAGGACATTTTTAGTTATACGCCTTAGTGTTAATCCAATCGATAAAAAAATATTATCTAAGCCTCATTCTTCTGGCTGCATGAAAATTTTTTTACAAACTGGTTTTTTATGTGATAAGTGTAGCTGAATTACAGTTCCCGACAATCTCACTTTTTGAAATTGGTTCAAATATTTTTTTTAAAATTTCAATAAATCCTTTTACACAAAATATTCGAAGCTGTTTCAAAAAGTGGGAAGATAGAGACCTGTAAGTTATCTACATTTATTATTTAAAAAAAAACTGTTTGTAAAAATATTCAATACAGCCGGAGAAATGTGGCTTAGAAAATATTTTTTCCCCATGGAAATAACACTGGGACGCTTTGGTTTGGAGATCAGCGGTCCAGCGGGCTCATCCGCCCATAACGGGTTAAGAACTCGATTTTTGTCCTTCCATGTAGAAGGACCCAATTGGTGGGTTCCATGTGGTCAAAATATCATCCATTAAGATTATTTGAAATTCGGAATTGGTCAAGTTGAAATCGAACTTTATGATTGCTTAATCATAAACCTGAAATATCATAAAATCCAACGCATGAAATGGGCCGGACACATTATTAGAATGAATGATGACAGAACAAAAAAAAATGTTTTTTTTTTTGCTAAACCAAATGAAACTAGAAAAAGAGGCAGACCCGGACTGAGGTGGGTGGACTGCCTCCAAAAGGACTTTGTTTCGATCTAGGAGGATAGAATGAACAGGAGCCGTCGCGTGGATTCAAACGTACGGGAACCGAGTGAAGCGAGAGGTGGAGGGGAGGTGGGAGAAGGCAGCCATCTTTGTCTACCTATTGTTCATATAGTCTTCTATGGGAGAATTTACGATTTTTCTTTTAATAAAAAAATTTGATCACATTACGGAAAACGAATACACATATGTATGTTTCTAATATGCTCAGTAGATATATATCAGTGTTGGGCAAATTTTAATTGCACAAACAATTAAAGATTAACAACTAATTAATTGTTAATTGTTACTACTGCAATTAACAATTATTCAATTGTAATTGTAGAAAACGGCAATTAACAATTAATCAATTGTAATTGTGGAAAACTGCAATTACAATTAATCATTGTAATTGTGGAAATTATTGTTAATTGCAGTAGTAACAATTAACAATTAATTAATGACCGACCGACCGATCGGTCTTACCTCAAAATAATACAAGCCCATAGAGTTGACAAGCCAGAAATCGCAATGTTTTGCGTTAATCAATATGGCTGCCACGAACTGCGCATGCGCGTCTGAAAGGGAGAGGGGAAAGCTTTTTCGCTTCATGCTGAGGCCACATGACTACTCCTGTTCATTCTATCCTCCTAGGTTTCGATAAAGTTCAGAGACTGGAAAGCTGTTGCGCGCAGAAGAAGAGACTGGGCAAATCTCCTTGAGAAAGCCAGAGTCCACCCAGGACTGTCGAGCTATTGATGATTAATCATAAAGAGTTCGATTTCAACTTGACCACCTCAAAATTTCAAAAAATCTTAATGGATGATATTTTGTGACCTTCATTTACCAATACACGACACACATTATCCGACATTATTTGACTCATTTTATGACGTTTTTTTTAAAAAAACTGATCAAGTAACCATATAAGAATGCGATTATTTTCAGTTTTCGAAAATTCATAAAATGAGTACGCTGACATCAAGTTGACATCAGATACATATATTTTAAACTAGTACTTATTTTGTCTAATTGTCTTCACGTACTTTAAGAACTTAGTGAGCATAAAAATAATTGGAAAGTACACTGTTAAAAATTTTGTGCTTGGTTTCACCATGATATTGGTTCCTTTCACCATGATATTGGTTCCTAGTAGCTGCAACGGCTGAATGGTGAAACGTTCCACCATATTTTTGGTATTCGGTTGAACCATTTCTCAGGTTTTTGTTTCCAAATCCTGAAAAATGGTTCAACCAAACACCGAAAAAAAGGTTAAACATTTCACCATCTAGCCGTTGCAGCTACTAGGAACCAATATCATGGTGAAACCAAGCACAAATTTTTTAACAGTGTAGGCTATTCTAGTCATTCCGGAATTTCTTTTTTTGTGTGTGTGCATTGGACATAAACTTTATTATATGATTTATTATTTATTGTATCCTAGGGAGGTTATTAGGTTTTAACCCTTTATCTTCTGACGGTACTTAAAAGTATTCCAAAAAGCGGGATCCCTTCCCGTCAAAAAAAAGCCCGGACTAGACCAAATTTAAAAATCGAAGGATGAATTCCCTGCGACAGCTTGGATGTGGCCCCGAGAAGCTCAACCTTCATGTCCTGATACCTGCCTCCCCCCACCAAACCAAAATTGCCTACAAGCGGTGAAAGGAAGATTTTTTTGGGTGGTGCAAAGCTTGCGACGAAGTGTGCGGAGGGTTCACGGGGAAAGGGTGTTCCCCAGACTACGGAGTGGGCGTTTCCGTCAGGGGCCCGGGCACAGAAGAGGATACGCCCCCAACGGCGTCATCCCAAATATCCCAACCCCGGGAGATTTTGGAGTCGAGGCCTCCTAAGCCTCCACGGTTGTCAGAAAAGAACAAGGGGGGAAAAAACCACAAAAAATTTCGAAAATGGAAACCCCCCCATGTGTGCTCAGCCCCCCCCGGGGATGTCCGGCGGCATGGAGGCCTGGGTGCGACCGCATCTTTCTACGCCCAAACACTAGGGTTTTGGAGTACATAGAATTAGGTGTGGCAAAGAAAGGCTTTTGGGGATGGTGTGCCCAGCCCTACGAGGCAAGGAAAATTGTCAAGAAAAATCTTGGTCACTAAAAAAACATGGGCCGCCCCCCAAAAAAATTGGGAAAGAAGAACGGCGTGGGGAAAAAGGGAAAACCAACCTTGAAGAAAGTCAAAAAATGAAAAACTATTTGGGCATGGCCTTACAAGTAATACTTCACCCTAAAGGGTAATGTACAATGAATTTGGAGTACTTTATCACTTTCCGCCACAAAGAACCCCGTTCTAAAAAGTCCCAGGGAAAAGGAGAGGGGTGCCCTACCAAAAGGCTGTTGGCAGGACGTGTTGATGAATACAACACAAGGAGGTTCCCCCTGGAGAATTGAAGCTTAAACCTGTTTAGAAGGCTGACAGATAAAAATGCTTCCCAATGTTTCCCGGGATGACACAGGCGCGAATGAGAGCTTCCAGGGGCCCCTTTGGAAGCGATGCCCAAAAAAAAGTTTGCGGGCACCCATGTTTGAGTTGTAACACAGCGGAAATCCACCTAAATTCTGGGAATAAAGTTGAACGGGAAGCATGAAGCGCCGGGCATCCCCCGGGAAATTTTCATGGGGAAGGCTTCCAACGAGACAAAACCAAAATCGGAATTGCTCGTCATTAACCCCTGCAAAAAAACTGAGGCGCAAAATATCCGAGGGGCAAAAAGCAACTTGACAAGATTTGAAAGAAAAGGTCCAACTTATTGCGGGATTTTCCGGGCGTTCTAGTGCCCCCCATAGGGGTGCCCCTGAAAATAGGTAAAAACAAGTTTTAACAAACCCACATTTTCCCCCCCTTTTTTACTTTTTTGGTATTTTTATACAAAAATTTTAAAAAATTTTTGAAAAGGGCGATTTTATTTGGATCGCCCCAAAAAAACCAAAATGGAACCCACTACATACACCCACACTTAACCAAAAACCCTCCTTTTGCTGTTAAAAATTTTTTTTCCTTTTTTAACTAAATAAGCAAATTTTCAATAATTTTTTGTATGGACGTGGTTTAAATCAAGTTTTTAACAAAAAGTATAACCCTTTTTAAAGAACAACTTTCCAAAAAAAAATGTGTTTTAAAAAATTTAGTTCATTTTCTAAGAAAATTTTTTTCTGCATTTCACTTCACTTAAAAGGGGATATCTCAAGCTCTATTTTTAAAAAATTTTAAATTGGTTTTCAACTTTGTAATCAGAAATGTTTGGGAGTTTTTGTACCTCAACTTTTGTTTTTGTTTTTAGTAAATTTTTTAGAAGCTTTTAACTATAAAAAGTGGGGGGAAAATTTTTTTTATTTTTGGTTTTAGGGTAAAAATTTTAATATGTTCATTTAAAAAAGAACTTTTTGAGGGACAAAAAAATTTAAAAAAAGGTTTAATAAAATATTAAAAAAATTACTCTCTAAGTTTAAAAGAATTTGCATAATTTCAAATCAAAAAATTTTAAAGCGACTAATTCTAAAAGTAATTAAAAATTGAGTTTTTTTTTTTTTTTTTAAATAAAAACTTGTCAGGGGACCTTATTTTTGGGTTAAATTTTTTTTTTTTTCATAAAAAAATAAAAAAAAATTTCAAAGGTATACGTTACCTTAAGGCCTTTCACACAAAGGGTCTTCGTTCAGCGACGTCCTACCCATATCAAAAACTGGTTTTGGAGCTTTTTTCGGCTCAGTTTTTCAGGGACCGAAAAAACCCGATCCTTTTTGCTTTCGAAGGTTTTTCCAAACAGAAAGAATTTCGTGGCGCTGGCCGAGCCTCCTCCTTGTACCCCTCCTCCAAACCCGCGTAATACGCTTTTAAATTTTTGTCTGCAGCGTAGCCGTTCTCTTTGCGTTTTTTTTTGTCCCAAAAAATTTTCGAGAGCGATTCGTACCCCCTTTATAAGGGGTTTATAAGGCCCTTTTCTATTTTGGTTTTAATTTGGGGAAAATGGGGGAAGGTGGGAATTTTGGGTTGAATTTTGGGTTTTGGTATTAAACCAAAATCCAAAAAAATTTTTTATAAAAAATTTAAAATTTAGTTACCTGCGAAAATTTGCGTTCCCGCTCTTATAAAAGAAATTTAAAAACCCACATTTTCTTTTTACGTTCATTTAAGGGAAAAAAAGGTTTTGGGATTTTTTAATGCATTTCCGTTTAAAAATTAAAAATGGGCGCCTGGAACGCGGTCCCCAAACCCCAAAAGGGGGC
>JAFNEN010003516.1:0-10895 GCA_019343175.1 Oedothorax gibbosus
CCCTGGTTTCAAACCCCTAAGTATTAAATTGGAAGCAAAGCTCAATACCTACTAAGCCACCGAATCTCTTGCAAATTGCAGCAAATAAAAGCAATTTTGTTAAATTTTACTTGTCGCCAAAAGTGACCGAATTTAGAAAAAGTTTTTTAAGAAAAGGGTTTAAAACCGTAAACTAGTTTAGGAAAACCAAAAATAAATCAAAGAAAATTCAGAATCTAAGCAAAACGGTTTTAACGAAAGTACATGAAATTTTTCGAAAATAAACTTTTTTTATTTTAAGTGTTTGAAAGAACCGAGTCCCAAGCACAAACCTCAAACTCTTTGTTTTCACAGCTCACAATGTCACAAAGGTCAAGCGTACTGTGTTGCAATACTGAAAACTCAGTCTTAAATTTAATAAAAAATGAAGACCATAGTACTAAATATTTTGTGTAGGGCAAATTAAGTTTAAAAAGTTAGCTTTTAAACTGACCAAGTTTTTTTCGTTTTTTTTCAGTAAAGACGTTGTTAATGGTATTCACAAATAGGTCGTTAATGATCTATTTATAAGTACAAGTATATGACAGAACCAAAAGTTTATTTTTTTAAGTGGTACTTTGTACCACATTTAGGTTTAACTGTAAACACTCTTAAAACTGTAACTCATAAATATAAGGCACAAACGCATTGTGCCTCCTATTACATGAATATAAGCGGTACCTTGCCAAGGTACCTTTTATATTTAAAAGGCACAACAAAATAACAGGCACAGCTGGTACGACCAAATCCCTTAAACGGCACCATGATAGATGTGCCCCGTAAAGTGCCCCTCGATTTACCGAGAAGTTTAGCAGGCACAAGCGAACCTTGAACTCGAGAAATATTCAAAATTCCAATAGGAATGATTCAATATCTTAATCCTGTATAGTTAAAATGCTCGTATATGAACATACATTAATATCTAGCAGTCGGTACTAAACAAATCAAACTTCAACATGGACAGTACGATGCACTGAAAACTGGGACTTCAGTACTAACAATTCA
Source organism: Oedothorax gibbosus (assembly GCA_019343175.1). Lineage (NCBI taxonomy): Eukaryota > Metazoa > Arthropoda > Arachnida > Araneae > Linyphiidae > Oedothorax > Oedothorax gibbosus. The sequence continues at coordinate 1,024 of JAFNEN010003516.1, forward strand.
TTTACTATCAACAAAGATGGAACCACGCACTGAAAGCGAGGAACGTCATCAACGGCCATCTAATCACCATCGAAATAGAGGCGGGTCAACGTTTCTGCCAATTTGTTTGAGGTTGTTTTTTTTTCGATTGCTCACATGCCATTTCATTTAATCTTAATGGACCAGTGTTAGAAATTGAGGGAAATTTTCAGGAGCAAAATGTGTGCTAAAACTTAAAAAAAAAAAAAACTAGAAGCAATGCACATTATTTGAGAGCATTTTGAGAAAATTATTTGGACTAGCGATCGTTAATTTCGAACTGAACGGACAAGTATCTAACTAGAATTTTTAAAAAATTCCCCCCAGCTCATCCACTGTGGTAAGTGGAGGACAAGTACTTCATCCAGAAGAACAGCCGCTGCCTGGCCGAGCAGCCCGGTGTGCAGCGCCTCCTGATGTCGCGCGTCTCGCTCGCCGAGATCGAGCTCAAGGTCGTGGAGCTCGGGTCCGTGATCGAGTGGGAGTTCGAGACTCGACATCGGGTTCGGCCTCTTCTTCAAAGATGGCGGGAGTGATAGGATTGTGGAGCTGATTCCGCTCATGAGGCTGCACACCGAAGATTTCTCGGAGACGGGCGTGCATAAGTGCGAGAAGACGGGGACGTGTGAGTAATTGTTTTTTTATTAATGTTTTAGATGACCCGAGTTCACATGGTTCCTAATTTCCTCATCATAAGAGGCTACAGTACGTACGAATACAACGCGCCAGGCTTCGCTAATTCCCCTACCACCTTGTGGCGTTTTCCAAGAAGCGACGCGAGCGCCGTTTTCTAAACCTACCTTGCTTGAGGCTCTGCTGTGAAGTTAATCGCAACTGCTTTTCCAAACCAAAGTAGGCTGGAAGGGAAAAGAAAAGATCGCCCCCCTCCCCCCGCCGTTTCCTGGAAAGCAGGCCTGCATTCAAATCGTATGTACTGTAGGTGTATACTAAAATAAATTAGAAATAAAACAACTTGAATGATCCTCTTTAAAGCCTCACTAGTTAAAATTACCTGAATTTTATAGTAGGTCCTAAGCTGATAAACAATACTATAATTCTTTATGGTATCACATTTGCTTAAACAAGAAATACTCACTTGACAAGCGAACAAGAAACACCCACTTGACAAGCTAAAAATGAAACACTCAAACACTACACTTTAACAATCGTTTTGTGGTACATATTTAATCAAATTTCATACACATGTAGTATTTTATCTAATTTTTGTATGCATGTTACATTTTATTTTTCAGACATAATCGTCTTCGATAACTCCTACAGCTGGATCAGGTCGAAATAAACATTTTATAGAACTGCGGTTAAAACTCCGGCTGAACACGAGGAATCACTGAAAGACATTGATTAGGACATCACAAGCTTAAATTTTTAAGTTTTCTGCAGCACTTTGCATGTAATAGTATATAAATAAATAGAATTGTATAAAAAACATGAGTTGCGCAATACTAGCAACACCGTTTAAAGATCAACCAAAAATTCCTTTCAAGTTAACAGGATTATTTCTTGCATATGGTTCTTAGGGATTAAAACAGTGTTAAGTGTGACTTTTTTTCTCCTTTAAACTGTCAAAAAAAAAAACCTCCTACACAATTCTAAAACATCAATACCGAAAAATATAAAGTAATAATTAATAATTATATAACTTTTAAGAATAAGATTTCTAACCAAGAAACACAAAGCCAAGTAAAACAATGGAACTACATATAAATATTTTCATTATTTATAGATTTAAATTCATTGCAGTTAAAGAATTAAAATTAGGCATACAACATTCATGTCATGTGGATAAATATTATGCAAATAGTACAGAAATAAAATTTAAAGTAACTATGTAGGAAACAGTTGACTTTTGGTAAACAATGTCTCAAATAATTAACACGACTGTTACGTGTTTAAAAAGGTAAAATTCGTGTCAAGTAAGGGTTTTTTGTCTTTGGGGCTCACAAAACGCGAGTACTTAAAAATAACAATTATAGGAAGCATTGGCAAAGTACAGATAACTCACAGAACAAATTCGAAGGAGTGTAAATGGAGTTATATTTACCTAACTGGCGAAATCTCATGGATGCAAAAGATGTGGGTCGAATTATCTCATATGGCAGGCGGTAATGGGACAAAATATCGCGGCCGAAATATCGCGGCCGAAATATCGCCGGCCGAAATTCGTGCGCCCAAAATATCGCGGACCCAAAATATCGCGGGCCAAAATATCGCGTGCCCATAATATCGCGTGCCCAAAATATCGCGGGGACAAAATATCGCGTAAAGTAAAAGTAGTGGATTTAATGGATTTTAAGGTGTTTGGCATTGGAGGGAGTTCGATGGTAAAATGGTATTGCACTACTTACTTGTCTAGTAATTTGTGATGAAGTTCGGTTTTACCTATAATAGTCTGTATTTTTATAAAATGTATTTAAAGTCATGCATTTTTTTTTGTTTATGACCATTTAGTCACGAGGTAGGTTTAAAGGGTTAAGGTTTTACATTTGAACTTGATTTTTATAAATCCCATTAATTTATTTTAAGAATTCATTGGGGTAATTGTGTAGTCTAAAAAGTGTCTGAATTTTATAAATTAATATTATTTAACGAAAATGTAAACATTGTTTGATGCGTTACCTTTCTGTACTGTTCTTTAAAAAAGACTTTTTTTAAATAGGAGGATTAGTTTTAGGGATATTTTCAATGTGATCACGGGAGTTGGAGGAAGTTGAAATACACATACATTATTATTAAAAAACATATATGAATAGTTTACTTGCATTCATATAAACTTATGTAGCAACTGATATTTACTTATTTTACTGAACACTTACAGAACAAAAATAGTTGATTAATCAACTACAGTCGAACTCGGTTTATAGCGAGTCCTGATTTTACGAGGACACGGAATTTACCGGGAAAGCAAGAATATTAGGTTGGTCCAATGCTAAGTCTATGGAAGGGAAATCGCTTGCTACGAGCAAGCCTCGGATTTAACGAAGAATTTTTTTCTATCTTGTAAATTTTTTTCACTATGCAGGTCGGTTTAGAAGTTAACTCTTTTCTTGGAAAAGTTGTCCTCACCCCCTTTGTTTGGAGAAATTCCTTTCAAGCCATACTATAAATTGGAAGAATGGTCAAATATGCGGTTCAACAGGTGGCTTATTTTCAGAAGCAGAGTGAGGAAAGGGGTCTTCAGGGTCATTGGGGGCGCTGGTCAGAGGTTTTCATTGATAACGTTTGCTAAAATTTTATGGGGTTATGTCGAAGTGGAATAGTTTTTAAACCGTTGACGAGAGGGGAGGGGGCGAACCGGGAGTTTTAGAGAGGAGCTAATAAAGATGTCGCACCTCTGCAAAAAGCATGATTGTCTTATTATACTGATTCAAAGCTGCTAAAGAACACTCATGTTGATGAAAGCGTACAATTACAATAAAACTGACTGTCTTTTTTTCAAGCACTTGATTTAACCTAGTAAATGTTGCGGTCTTTTCTGGCTCGTTATAAACGAGTACAAGTGTATTTCGTTTATGATATATTTAATAAAAGTAGTTACATATAGTTTAGTTTTATACAGTCACTTTTTACAAAAGTTTATGTGCCTCTTTATTTTTTTGTTCGAAAGGTATGATTCAAGATCTATTAGTGTAGTGGTATAGCGAGATATTCAATGTGGTTACCATTCATTGTAGCGTAGGTCAAACTTTAAGGTGTAAGATGACAGAGCAATATTTGAGGAATGGCTGGCAAATTGAACAATCAAATGAAGAAAGACAGAATCGTTTCATTTATTTTATTTTAGTTAATGGAACCTGTCATAAAGACCTTTTGAGAAGCTAGATAGAACACGAGTTATCCTCAAGAATGTTAAACTGTTGTTATATCCCTTAATGATATCTACAGGATAAATCAAATCATTCAATTTTTAAATAAACCAATAAAGAATATTTGTTTTATAATGTACAATACTCTATAGCAAATTTAAAAAATGCTTTATCTTTTATTTTATTATCATTATTGCATTCTATTTTCATTTATTAAAATTCCCTGTTTATGAATTCTTCTATTCTCCCACCAATGATTCCCTAGTAAAGTTTGTGTAAATATTCTATTTTAAATTCATTTTTAGGTCATATATGATTTTCAAAGTTTTTTCGTTTTTTTTTGTCACTCGTTGATCCCTCGATGACCAGAGATCTCGATTGCGCTTGATAATTACCTCCTTTCGAATATTTAATGGTAAAAAATAATTACAAATATGTTTATTTTTTCCTTCAAAGCCAAACATTCCCAAAATATTATCTTTAGGACTTCAAAAACGTTCTAACTATTTAAAATAATTTCACACCCAATGTAGCAACGATAAAACCATCCTTCTGGCAATAGGGGAAGTTGCGTGAATTTCAAATTTATTCGCAAACAACAGTCCTTTCAACTGCACATCGAATGGTATCAATCAGACTAGTAAGAATTTAATTAAATTAGTCAACAAAATTGACTTTTGAAGAAAGCGATATGTCACCTGTCACCGCATTTAAAAAACACTCACAATCCTCTTGTTATGGATTATAACATCAGGCTTGGCTTTCTTGTTCCATTGACGTGTACTTTCATTAAACTTCCATGTCAGGGCCTGACCATGTACAGGTTGGGTCCAAGTCCGGGATACTTTTGTTGGACCATGTCGATTTTCTGATCTTAACAAAAAAAATACATATAGTACCTGTATGGCACCCAATAGGGACACCCTAAATAAATTAATTTTTTTCGCCATCTTATACACGTCACAGGACTCAAACAATTTGTGACCACAATCTCTGGATTGTGGAATACCATAATAAAAAATTGACTTTGTATATTAATATGGTTTAATTTTATAATAAAAACAAAAAGTACCAAGTGTCCATAAAAGGAAGTACCTATCCCTATTATGGACATGCATGTCCATATTAGAGACAGGTGCTCCTTATGGAACTACTACTGGATGAAAGAGCCACACTTGAGAGGGATTTTTAGAAGTCGAGGGGATAAAAGAAATATCAGTATTGCGAGTGAGGGGGCAGGGTAATACCGTCAAAACGTACACTTTAGAAGGGAGAGGGGTCATTTTCGGTTGTGCTCTTCAAAAACCTTCAACAGCAGAAATATCACTAATTTGAACATTATTTATTATTAATTAGCTAAATAAATAGCTAATAATTTAACTGTTTAATGAGATTTTATTTAGCTAAATTAATTAGCTAAATTAATTAGCTAAATAAAATCTCATTAAACAGATATGTTCAAATTTGTGAATCTGAAGACTCATTAGATGTCCTTATTGCACGTAAGATGTCCATATTGCGAATCAGCTTAGTTTTAATAAATGTTATAATAAATAAACAAATAAAACGTCAAGCAATAATATGCAATATCAATCAAAAATAAGTTTTATCAGCTTTCTAAAACACTCCACTTTTCAATTTTTTTAAAAACAATTATCCAATATATCATAGAATATAAACTTTCCTATATTAAGATCAGCACACCACAAAAATACTAATTACCTTCGAAAGGGTAAACAATGCTCTTTTTTCCACTTAGCCTAAAATATTTTTTATATTTTTTTAACTGCTTTTCTTCACGGCATGTAGCACTAATCTCTCGATTAAAAATTTAACTTTTAAAGATATAAGTTTTTGTTCCATATTGATAACACTGTCCCATAATGGGTTACAGTAGTATATTTGGGGGGAAAAAAAGACCTTTTTAAAGTAAGGTCAATCCCAAATTTAATATCAATCTATCATAGTGCTTAATTTTTTAGAATACTTTTAATTATTTTGGCCATAAAATGATAACGAAAATTGTTAGATTGAAGCCAAATTTGTAGGTGTAAAGCCAATTTGGAATGCACATGGAAACGAACCTTCATAAAGAAGCCCGCTTTTAAAAATGTCCATGTGTCAAAGAGGGAAAGGAAACCTAAATTATCTCCAGGCGCTAAAAATTTCGAATGCTCAACACAAAGAAGCGAAATCCATTCATCAGGTCCATTCATGGTCTCAGAGCTTTGAGCAAGAAGGGGGAAAGAGAAGTTTCTTTTGTCAAACGACAGAGGGGTTGACCCTTTCTACCTAAGCCCCCCCCCCCCCCCCCCCTGGTTCCTTGCATGTGTATCTATATTTTTCTTCCATAGTATTACTGAGGCACATAAGTTGCGAGGACCTATCTGTTAGAAATATTTAAAAACATAAAAATTACTTAACTTGTAGCTACTTAACCATTGGCGTTTTTAAAGATATTTTAAACGGAAAGTATTGACTGTGGTAATTGATGCACTATTGAACCCTTGAAAACACCCTTTAGAAACCCTTTAAAAACATGTAAACTTTATGCTGATATTTTAAAGAAATAAAAAATTGGTTTAATGTTTTCTTTTAAATAAAAGGGTCATAGACTTAAAATGCATAGAATCATTTCAATTAACCAACTTCATAAAAGTTTCCATATAAAATGAAATTAAAATGTGAAAATAAGAAAATTTAATCAATGCATTGAACATCACTTAAGTCGCTATAAAAATTCTTACAACCAGATTCAACTATTGTTAAATATTTTGTCCAATTTAAATATAAATTATTGAAATATATACAAATTTAAATACCAGAGCAACCTTGAAATTCATCCAAAATAGACTTAGACAATCCTCATATTTGAAAACAAAAATATGTTATCGTTGCAGAATAAGCCGCACATCAGACAACGCTCACGATTTTTATAAAGGTACACGAATTTACAAATAAGAGATATTTAATCATCTCTTTTAAACCAAATGCAAAAATATTAAATATTTTTAATTAATAAAAATTTTAAAATAAAATTTTTTCATCTTAAATATATATATACATAAATAAAAAATACTTGCATACAGACCACACATATCGTATCAAACAAACCATACGTACCACACCATACATACCATACCAAACAAACCATACTATCCATACAATATATATATTATATAATTTTATATACGCACGTTTGTACAAAGCACTATACAATTTTACCATCTCATAACTTTCTTGAAAATCACATACGAATCCATCTTATTTTAGTCGACGCGATATTTTGGGCAAATTTAATGGGATTTATAACAAGAAGTTCATAAAGAACTAAAATAGCCTACTTTCCCTGTTACTTAATACTTACTGAAGTTCTAATCGGGAAAAAAACTAGGTTCCTAAAGTAATATCATCAACAGCCGTTTCTACACTAGATTTATACCATTAGAAAAAAAAAATCAAAACACAGCACCCAGCTATAATTTAAACTTCTAAAAGCCAAATCAACTATTTTCCTTAATATTCGTTCGCAAATTAATTAATATTATTTTATCATCTGCTCGTGATTTATTTGTAGTTCGAAGAATAAATTTTATTAATAACAAAAGTAATGAACTACTCCGAACTGCATTAAAAAACAAGAAATGTAAATTAAACTAAGCATAATGCATGCAAAAGTATGCCTTGCCGCTTTCTTGTAGATAATTAATGAATAATCAAAGATCAAATTGTTCTACATTTTATGACGTCATTCCAAACTGATTCATGAAAATATTATTTTGCTTCAAATATGTTTAAATAAAGTTTCCTCATGCCATTGTTGGTTGGCAACAGTGATTTAAATGACTCAAATTGAATTTCAATGCTAATTCAATGGGAAATTCGCCGACAGATAGTAGATTTATGTCCGTCCGGACGTACAGACAGACGGACAAAAAGTATGAAAGTTGGTATCTGAGGTCATAGCTTTCTAACAAAAAAAGAATTTTTAAGATCCATGATTAGAACCGATTTTTGGAAGGGGGTACAGACAGACAGACAAACGGACAGACAGGCGGACAGACAGACGGACAGACATACGAACAACAGACAGTTGGACATCAACCGCAATTTCAATACCACAGTGATTTAAATGACTCAAAATTGAATTTCAATGCAATTCAATGGGAAATTCGCCGACAGATAGTAGATTTATGTCCGTCCGGACGTACAGACAGACGGACAAAAAGTATGAAAGTTGGGTATCTGAGGTTTAGCTTTCTAATAAAAAAAGAATTTTTTAAGATCCGATGATTAGAACCGATTTTGGAAGGGGGTACGGACGGACAGACGGACATCGACCGCATGTCAATACTCTTTTTCTTTTTTTAATTCTTTCGAATTAAAAAAAAGAAAAGTAGGCTAAAAATCAAGTTCAATATAAAACCTTAACCCATTAACCTACCTCGTGACTAAATGGTTATAACAACAAATGCATGACTTAAAATAACATTTTTATAAAAATTCAGTCCCCTAATAAGTAAAACCGAACTTCAATCCAAATTACTGATAAGTAAGTTATAAGTAAGTAGTGCAATACCATTTTACCATCGAACTCCCTCCCACTGCCAAACACCATAAAATCCATTAAATCCACTCAATTTTTACTTTACGCGATATTTTGTCCCCCGCGATATTATGGCCCCGATATTATGGGCCCGCGATATTATGGGCCCGCGATATTATGTCCGGCGATATTTTGTCCCGCGATATTTTGGTCCGCGACATTTTGGGCACGCGATATTTTGGCCCGCGATATTATGTCCGGCGATATTTTTTGTCCCGCGATATTTCGGCCGCGATATTTTGTCCCCAAACCGAAACTGCACCATGACCGCCCACAGGATTTTCGGACCCAACGATTTAACGAGCATGTACTCCGCATATACTTGACAAGCACAAATATCCATGCTTACCGGGATTCGACCCCGAACCCAGAGGCTCCAACGGCTAGCTCCCTAACACCATATATGTTAACACTTGGATTGCCTGCCATGGTTTGGGGACAAAATATCGCGGCCGAAATATCGCGGGACAAATATCGCCGGACATAATATCGCGGGCCAAAATATCGCGTGCCAATCCAAGTGTTAAACATATATGGTGTTAGGGAGCTAGCCGTTGGAGCCTCTGGGTTCGGGGTCGAATCCCGGTAAGGATGGATATTGTGCTTGTCAAGTAATAAAGCGGAATAATGCTCGTTAAATCTGTTTGATGGGTCCGAAAATCCTGTGGGCGGTCATGGTGCAGTTTCGAACGGGTACAGGTCCCTGGAGACTAATTCCCTCCCCTTCAACACATTTTGCATTCCACCTTCAGAGCAATAAAAAATATCAATTTTACTAAACGTGTAAAAATATTTAGGATATGCAATGAACATTTTTTATGACATTTAAAGTGAAATTTCCGGAATAAACAAATTATTGATAATGATGTGTTTGAAAAAGGGCTGTCAATTGACTTATTTTACCCCAGGGGTGGGGTAAAATAGGTCAGTAGACTAAAACTCAACTCCTCGGCGCAACAGCCGATTGCTGGGCCAAGGCATGCCGTGCCCAATTCAGCTTTCGTGACCAAGGGCTCTGGGGGTGCTAGCATATGTCCCGGTTAAGGTGATCAGCCTCACGCAGAACCTCCAGTGTTTAGTTCCCAACATGCTTGGTACCCATTTTTATCGACCCACTCAAGGGATGAAAGAATGGGTCCAAACCTTGCCCAATCCGGGATTCAAAATAGGTTCAGTAGTGGGGTAAAATAAGTCATGCTTTAAAAACCAGCTTCAATTACTCAATTTTTTAAAATTTCTTTTTACATTGTTTCGAAAGCAGATGAATAAATCTTCACAAGAACTAATACCGCCCCCTGAGGATCAATCCTGGGTCGGGAAGGACTTAGATTTAGAATGGCAAAAAATGTAACTGCACAGTAGAATTTACAGTTAGTTTTGCATATGAAATGATGAACAGTATAAATAAAATATAAAACTCATTT
>JAFNEN010003517.1:0-10279 GCA_019343175.1 Oedothorax gibbosus
TTTTTTAACTAAAAAAATGAACATTTTTTTGTTCTATTACTAGTTTCCTTTAAGTCCCTTTGCAAAGTCTTAAAATGGACGAAAAAACAGTATTTTTTAAAACTTACTTGACTAAATCAGTAAAACCAATGTTTATCATAACTTTGTAATGTACACACCTTTACGTAATAAAAAGGGGAAAGATGAAAAATCAAAAGTTAATATGATATTTTTTCATCGATATTTTGGTAATCTAGAAAGTAATGGCAGCTTTTGGTAATAGCAGTTAGTGTTTTAAATAATGAAATATATTTAAAAAAAGAACTGGGATATTCGGGTAATTTGGCTTTTGAAACCTAAAACTTTCTCAATCTATTTTATTCTACAAAGGAACGAAGGTACTCTCCATTTAAAAAACGCTTAGTCGGGGGTGCCATCCCCCAGAGCTAACGACCACCCCCCCCCCTAAAAATTATTACCCCCCCCCCCAAAAAAAAAACCGTGGGGATTTTTTATTTATATGGGCAAAGGGGAGTACCTACCAAATACCTCTAACTACTTTCAGGGTGTATATAGAAAACCTTATAAAAATGATTTTTTAAATACCATCAAATGGGGTAACTTAACTTTATCCCAAAAATAAAAACCCCAGTACTGACTTTTTTCAAAAATATTTTTCTATGATAGGTCAAAGCGGTTGCCCCTAATCAAAAAAGGGAAGCATTTTTGGGAAATATCTTTTATAATACGGAATTACAAGCTTTTTTTAATTTTCCCTTTTAAAAAAGGTTTTCTTTACACCCAAAAGCTATCGGAATCTAAATAATTGGAAAAAAATTCCGCTAAAAATTTATGTAATTATATTATTTTTTAAAACAATAAAAATGCCGGACACGTGATCCTTCAAAAAGGGGCTTCCAATTCATTCCCTCAATTTTTAATGCTAAAAAAAAGTTTATCTTGGTATAGCTTTTTTTTAATGCAACACATTTGACATTATCAAACACATCAAAATTATTTTATTGGGTTTACGAGATTGCTTCATTTAAAAAAAACCCAAAAATTTAAAAAATTAAAGTTAAATTAAAAAAATTCTTACCTGAAACCGTAATTGCACTATTTAATTATCTTCAATTCCCCAGACCCGTCACACTCCATTTGAGACAAGACGACAATTTTTTCCTACTGATTCTCAACAATCATTTAGTTATTTTGGCCGGTCTAATTTGGCGGGAAAAAGTCAAAAATATTATCCGAAGGTCTTAATGCGTAAAAATGTTATAAAAAGTTAAGTTCGAAAGTTTATGACCACTGCAAAATATGGCGGAATATCTCATTGATTCCTTGGAAAACTAAAGCGAACGTCATAAATTCACCAAATTTTTTTTAAAAACTGCGTGCGATTTATGAGTGTTTACACTTTTTTTTTCAGTATGGGATTGTTTATTGGAAATAATTTCAGAATCGTATCGTCTGTAGACGCCAACAACTAATTTTAACTCCTTTTTTCCCTGGTGTTGCTTGAATTATGGTTGCCCTCCCTATTCTTTGAAGGAAAAAATATAAAAAAAACTTGGAGCCACTTTTGATTGTCTTGCACTTTGTGTTTTATTTTAAACCAGATAAAAATTCGCCAGAGTACAAGTTCTGACCCCCCCCCCCCCCCCCGGTGTTGCGTCGCTGGTGGGGGGGGGGGCAGATAATGAGTAAAAATCAAGTTAGCGGGAGTTTTTTTTTATCAAGATTGGCTGTTTTTTAAATAATTTTCATAAAAAATTCAACCCCCCCCCAAAATTTCACCGACGCAGTCTGCGTCGTTTACCCCCCCCCCCCCCTTGTGGGACCCCTTCTTAAGTTCGGGGTTTTTGATTGGGAGTACCCTTTATTTAACATAAACCTTAAAACCAAAATAACGTTCAATAACATAAATTTTATGGGGGCCCATATATCTTATTTTCTACCAGGAATTAAAAAATTAAACTAACTTAAAACGTTTGTTTTCTTTAGACAAATAAATGTGGGAAATTTCTGAAAAAAAGTTTTAAAGGGTAACTTTTTATTATTTTTTCAATTACATAATGTGAAAAATAAGATAAATGAAAATATTTCTTGGGGTCGAAAAGGATCTTAGTATTTTTTACACATTTTGGAGGGGGCTGCAAAAGTGTTTTTTGAACGTATCCCCTCAGTCAGACTTTCTGTTTGAATAAACCACTCTATAGCTAGAAACGTTACTCGGACTTCAAATTCGGTAAACGACAATATTACAAATTTTGTATTTCTTCGGATAAAGCATTTTGCTGTCCAATTTTCCGGACAAACGCAGTGATTGCACGATTAATCCGATGAAAACCGTTGATTTTATCAAGGAATCTGGGGAAGGGTGGAAAAACTTTTTGCATGAAAAAATTTTTAATAGAACGGAAAACATCAAATTTCAGGAAAAATTTTTAAAAAGGTTTTTCTAAGTTGGAATCTTTCAAAATGTATTTTTTCCCCCTTTTTTCCCTTAGGAAAAAAAACCTAGAAAACCTTTTGGGAAACGGGGAACCTAAATTTTTTTGGAATCGTATGGCAATGTACCCTAACTATGGTTTTTCTTAGGAAAGTCCATATACATATGGCAAATTTTGGGAAACACCATAGTTTAGGCAGGTTTGAAAAAAGCCATAGGTTATGGCAAGTTATGGGAAAGTTTCCCTCCCAGGCCCCCCCCAAATCTAGGAAAAACCCAAAAGCTTAGGTGGCAAATATATTCTTGGCAAGCTTTTGGGAACAAAATAAAAATCGTGTTATATGGAAAAACCATAAATGCCTTGGGTTAATTTGAGCTTAGGAAAAATCCCCACATATGGGAAGGCTATGGAAACAAAATGCTTATGGAAGGTAAAATAAACAAGGGCCACCTATGGGAAAACAAATAACAATACGTCGTCTATTTTTTAAAATAATGTAAATGTAAAAAGCACAATCATTGCAATATCCCTATAGTGGGGAATTTTTATAGGTCATGAATTTTTTTTAAATGCTAAAAAAATTTATAAAAACCAAAGAAACCCGAATTATAAGAACGCGTAATTCAATTTTGTAATGAATTATAAAAAAAAAATTTATTTTTTATAAATTACAATAGAATAAATAAGCACCTTAAATAAACTTCGTACAACGTGATTTTTTTTTTTTTTTGGAAAAAAAAAATTGAAGGTGCAATTTTTTAACTTAACAGCGTGTAGTTTTTGGGTAGGTGTTACAAAATTTAAGGGCTCGTGTATAATAAAAATTTAATATAAGATTGCTGAAAATTTTCTGTTGAACAAATTATAATTAATTTTTATCGATAATTTTTTTTCATAAAAAAAAAAGCTGTGGGAAATTTCTTTGGGTTTTATAATGGGAAAAAATTTCGTTACACAAAAAATTTCAGGTTTTTTTTTGGGTTTAGTTTCAATAATAAATTCAGTTTATTTTGAATTTTTTTATTGCCAGGGACACAATAAAAAAAAAAAATACTTATAAAAAATACAAAACATTTGTGGAAGGTTTTTTTTTTAAAATTTTTTCAGTTTTTTTATTTTTAATTATGTCGACTAAGCACCGAGAGCTTTTTATCTTGACTTTCCCGAAAAAGTTTTTTGCATAAAATTTTTAATAAAAGGAAAACGGTTATTATTTATAGTGCAAAAAACTAATATTGTTTTTTTTATTTTAGGTATAATTTAAAACCGTGTAATCGAAGAAAATTTGATCTTTAAAAACCTCTGAAATACCACTTTTTCGTTGTACAGACACCTATCGAACCCTGTCAAAGGTTCGAAATTAATTTCCCCTTTAAAGAAAAAAAAAAAAAATCTTCCAAAAACCGAATTTTTTTTTAAAAATAATTGGGAAAAAAAGGGGATTACATTAGGCCATTTTTTTTTTTAATTTGTAACTTTTTTAATCCCTGTACGTGTCGAAAAAAACAGACATAGCGCTCTCAAAAAAAAAAACCCCGGGGAAAAGGTTTTTCAGACTTTTTCTTAGTCATATATTTTTTTGTAGAAAAAAATTTAATAAAACAGCCAAAAAAAAATTAAAGCAAAAATATAAATTTTTTCCCCATAAACCCTATATTATTTAAAAATTTTAAAAATAACTTTTTCCCCTTTCCTTTTGCTTGCTGAACCCCCGTTTGTATTTTGTTTTTTTACTTTCAAATTCTTAAATCTTATTTAAAAGTTTTTTATTAAAAATAAAAAAACAAAGTGTGAAGAATGAAAAAAGAAAAACTGGAAATTATTTTTTTTCCTCATTATTTTTTTGTTTGTAGATCTTTTTTTAAACGGCAAACAAAAAAATGCCAAGCGGGTCAAGCTTTTTTTTAATTTTTATGTACACTGTCAGGGGTTCCAAAAGTTTCACACTTGCAAAATTTTTTAAAATATTCGTAATGAAAATTTTTCAGTTAATTTTTTTTAAACATATTTTTAAAAAGTTTTTAAATAAATCTGAGAATTTTAAAAAAAAAATCAATATTTTTCCAAAAATAATAAAAAAAATGTCACAAATTCGCAAAAAATTTCTTTTTACCCAAAAAAAATTATTTCTTAATTCACATTTTCACAGTTTTTTTTTTTTTCTAATTAAAACAACACTAAAAACGTTTTATTTCGTATTTTTTTCAATTATTTATTCTATTTAAAAAAATTAATTATTTCATCTCAATCAGAAAATCATTAAAGGAATACATTTTAATTAAACAACCATTAAAAAGGCCAAAAAAACTTTTTTTAAAAAGGGTAAAAAAAACCCCGAAAAATCTCCTCAACTTCGTTAGTAAATCAAAAATTATCAGAGAAATTTCTCCAAAAAAAAGTGTCTAGTTTTTTAAACCAAGACCGACCCCCAAGCCATGGAAATCGAATGTTTTTATGGGCCTCTATCATTCCTAAATTTTTAAAACACCACATCAATAGGGATTTAAACCCTTCAGAACAATTTGAAAAGTATTAGGGGCGTTTTTTTAAGAAGTCGCCACATTAAAAAAAAATCAACTGAAAGCAGAAAGGATTAAAGGAATGGAAAAAAATTGATTTTAAAAATTACTAAAACTTTAGTACATCTATCCCCAATGCTTAAAAGGGGATAAAGAATAAAAGATTTTTAAATACAAACAATTTTTAAAAAAACTCAAAATTTTTAAATTAAGTTATTTTTTTTTAAAAGTGTACTTAATCACTTTTGTCTGTCTTTTTTTACACCCTTTATTATTAAAAAAAATATTTACATTTTAATTAACTTTATTTTCCCCGTTCTAAAACGTTTAAAATGCAAAAAAAAATTTCTTTCCCAAAAAAAAAAAAAATTTTCATGGCAAAAATGTTGGTTTTTTTTATTGTTTTTTGCATGTGTACAATCACTTGGGGGAGACCTTTCCTCGTCTAAATTATTTTTTCAAAAATATTTTTTTATAATAACTGTGTAAAAAAATTTTTATTAAATGTCCAAAAAGATAGTTTCATTAAAAAATTAAATTTCCATAAAATTTAAAAAAATATTTTTTTTTTATTTTTTTTTGGGATAATATTTTTAATTAATTTAAATTTTAAATAAAAAAAATTAAATATCAATGTTTCTTTAAAATAACTTTAAAAATTGTTAAAAAAAAAAAATCTTTTTTTTTAAATTTTAAAATTTGCATTAAATAGTAAATAGAATAATTATTTTTTGAACATCAGTTGAATTTTTTTTTTCATTAGCTTTCCTACTTTGTTCTTTTTTTTCCCTTTTTTTTTTAGTTTATACTTTTTTGAATTCAAAACATTGTGTCATTTTTTAAAAGGGGTTTATGGGAGACCCAAAAAATGCCCTTTAACTTGTTTACAAAAATTTTACAATACTCTCTTCTGTGGAACTGCGTGGTAAAAATTTTGGGGGGACGGTACTCCAGCCAAGCAAGGTGATGGATTCTGCTGGAGGTATTGTTCCTGACCCTTTAAGGGGGTTAAGGGTTTCCCCGGCCGCTATTAAAAATTTCCAGAACAGCTAGATAAATGGGCGTTTTCTATTTGATTTGCAATGAACTGCCCAAAAGTGGAAGCATTCCCCCCATATTTCATACAACTCCATAGGGCGGGAGCCCAGGGTAAAGGCGTTGTCTTGCATGCGGGAGGTCCCAGGTTTGGTCCAGGCATCGCCAAAATAACTTTTGACCTATAAACAGTCTTGCAACTAAAAAGTTCAATGAATAATAAAAACCCTGTGAATGGAGCACACGTTAAATTATTCAAATCCGACGGGGGTGTGTCCCTTAAAAGTTTTTCATTTTTACCTACTATTTTTCGGAGATCTTTACTTGGCGTTGAACGTCAGTCGGACTTGCCTTTATATATAAAATGTGTCGCAAATGATTCTGATTATTTGTTTAAAAAGAGGCACAAAATTTATTTTTTTTTTTTAAAAACTAACGTAATTTTTTCTTTACATTTAATAAGACCTCAATAATTATTTGTTTTTTTTGGGGGGGATTTTTTTTTCTTGTTTTTAAATGGTATTTTAAAATTCGATTTTTAGTTTTTTTTTTAATGGGGAAAAAGGTACTTTTAAAGTTGTATGTTTATATAATGTTTATTTTGTAAGGGGGAGCAATATTTCCCATTTATTCTTTTTAAAAACAAAAAAAATTTCTGTTTTTAAATAAAAAAATTCTATTTTTGATGAAAACAATATGTTTAATTTGATTTTTTCAAGTTTAAGGGAAATTAAATATGCTGTTTTTTTTTTTTAACACTGAAATTTGTGTGGGAAACATTCTAAAGTGACAGTTTCTGTTCCTACTTTTTTTGATTTTCCCAATAGTATAGTGTTAATTTTCATAAAGCTTTAAACATTTTCCCAGATTATTTTGGTTAAATGTTATAATTTATTGCAATTTAAAAAAGTAAATTTTGTAAAAAGTTCTAGTTATATTGAGATAATACGGGGACAAACAAAATTTTTAGTTTTTTACTAGTCAATTAGTTATGATTCTATATCTTGAATACCAACTTTTTGAAAAACTAAAGTTCATTGTGTTGCATTTTTTTGTAAATTTTTTATGGATCAAAATTTTTACTGTTTTTTAATCAATTTTTTTCTCTACAGGAAATGTTTACCATATTTTAGGCGAAAAATTACTATGTATACCCTTTACATATATAAAAAAAATTTTCCTAGCTTTAAAGGGGTTTTTTTCCTATTTTTAAAAGGTTTACCTAGCTCTATGGGGAAAATTGTGCCATGCTCTATGGTTTTTGCCCATGGTAAAAGTTTTCCAAGTCATGGCAATATTTTACCCTAGCTTTTTGGGAAGAGGTTTTTTCCATAACCTATAAAGGTTTTGTCTATGGAAGTTTCCCCGGGCTATGGCAAATTTACCATATCATGGGGTTTTTCAGGGAAAAGTCATGCCTAGTCCATGGGAAAAATTTTCCATACTCTAGGCATTTTGCCCATGGCAAAACTTTTACCATCCTCTATGGCATAAGTTTACCATAGTGCTACGGTAAAAAAATTTTCCCTAGTGCTATGGTAAAATTACCATAGCTCACGGCGTTTTGCCATGGAAAAGTTTTGCCCATAGCTCTATGGTATAAGTTTACCCTAGTGCTACGGTAAAAATTTACCCTAGTGCTATGGTAAAAAATTTTCCAAGCTCACGGGGGTTTTGCCTATGGCAAAAGTTTTCCATAGTTAGGGATAAGTTTACCATAGTGCTATGGTAAAAATTTTCCCCACTCTACGGCGTTTTCCCATGGCAAAAGTTTTGCCATAGCTCTATGGGATAAATTTTCCATAGTGTATGGTAAAAATTTTTCCATAGCTCTCGGCGTTTTGCCATGGCAAAAGTTTTGCCATAGCTCTATCCTTTGGCTTAAATTTACCTAGTGTATGGTAAAAATTTTTCCAAGTCTACGGCGTTTTGCCCTATGGCAAAGTTTTGCCTAGCTTATGGCATAAGTTTACCCTAGTGCTAGGCAAAAATTTACCATAGCTCTTGGCAAAAAAATTTTGGCCCCCGGCAAAACGCCGTAGAGACTTGCAGGTATTTTTTTTTTTGGCAAAGCTTTGGGATTTTTTTCCCAAGGGTTTAGTTTATAACACTGAATGAAATGTATGTTAGCTAATAACACAGTTTAAAAAATTTTAAAAAAATATTTTTTTGAAAACCTTTCTAATTAACACACTGAAAGAAATGCGGTTTTTTGTCCTATTTAAGTTGAAGTTGACAGGACGTAACCGATGATGGTAAGTTTTAATCCCATGAGTTATCGAAGAAACATTTGGGAAGTTAGCACGCTTATTAGCGTGAAGAAATGTATAGTATAACACTAATTTTGGGGGGAAAAAAATTACGTTTAGGTAATTTTTGAAGGGTTTTAAAAAAAAGATTTTTAATGTTTTTAACCAATAATCGAAATCTTTTTTTAAAAAAATTTCAAATAAAAAATTAATATTCTATTTCTCCTGCGGACTCATAATAAGTGTTTGGGGAAAAAAGTACCTTCAAAAAAGGTTTGCTGTGTAGAACTTTTAAGGTTTTTTAAATTTTCGAAATTATTCTTAAATTTTATATTACCTTCAATGGATTTATCATTTTAGGAAAACGTAAAACGTTTAGTGTTCACACCCCCTTTTTTTTTATTTGTTTCATTTTTTTTTTTTCATTTCTCTTAGCCTTTTAAAAAATTGCAGGCTTGGTACTTTTTATTTCACACCATTCTTATTTTTGGGTTTTATAACGATTAAAAAATACCCAAACCAAGAGTTAAAAATTCAACTCCAATTTTGTAATTTTAATACCTCCATGTTAGTAATTTCAGCATTTAGAACCATTGGTATGTTTTTCAGCTTTTGTTTTTTATTTTGATATCTCTCTAATAGTCGTTACTTAAATTCGCACGTTAACTTTTAGTCACAAAAGTTTATTTTTAGGGGGCAGGGTTTGGGTGTCCAGAAGTATCAACATGACCCAAACAAATGAAGGATAATAGACAAAAAACATTAAACAGCCCCCTTTTATCATACAAAAAAAAAAATATCCTTTAATCTCCTTATAAATTTATCACCTTTTGAACATGTTTTAGAAATAAAATTTTAAATGTTTTTTTAAAGCTGTCGGTTTTAGATGCCATATAAATAAAAAGTTTTTAATTTTTTTTTGGGTATATTTTCAGTTAATTTTTTTTGTTATCGTAAAATCGTTTTTTTCCCCGAAGTTGTCAAACCCCCAAGTCCCAAAGTTTGAAATTTTTAGTTTTAAAAAAAGAAAAATATTAAAGATATTTTTTTTTGCTCTTAGATAAAAGAACGGAAACTTAATGATTTTTTATTTTGAGTAAAATTTTAAATAAATTTTGGGAATCCAAGTAAAATATTTTTGTGTATTATAAGTCACATGTAAATACCGCGGCCATTAAGTTTAAAATTTTTTTAATAAATAAAGAATTTTAAAAACCTAAAACTGCTAAAATGATAAAAAAAATAATGTTTCAATTTTCATTTACACATGTGCTTCATAAAATTAAGAATATTGTTATGGGAATTTCCCTGTAACTGGTGTAAGTCACAGTTTTAAAAGGATTTAAAATCT
The DNA here is from genome assembly GCA_019343175.1 of Oedothorax gibbosus. Lineage (NCBI taxonomy): Eukaryota > Metazoa > Arthropoda > Arachnida > Araneae > Linyphiidae > Oedothorax > Oedothorax gibbosus. The sequence continues at coordinate 9,590 of JAFNEN010003517.1, forward strand.
TTTTTTAAAATTAAAAAAAAAAAAAATCAAATTTAAAAAAGTACAGCATTATTTTGTTATAATAAGTGAGGTCAACTACCCCAAAATTTTTTTATTTTAAAGTTAAAAGTTGTATATAACACTTTTTTAAAACTGACTACATCAGACGGATAATTTTTTAGGGGGTTATAATTTTATCATAAGTTTTAATTTATTTTTTTTGGGAAAACCCAAAACCAAAAACATTTTTGGGGGAATTTTTATTGTATGAGCATCTCTAACTTTTCTTCCCTATTGAATCCCGGGGCCCCAAAAAACTAAAATTTTCCAACGGGACATCCCTTTATAATTTGGGCCCATATGCCTCATTGGGGACAAAAATATATTTGCCCCACCCCCCAATCAAAATTTGCAACCCGGATGCGGCATTAGCAATGAGGGGGGGGTCAAGGGGGTCAAAAGAATCGCAAAGCCAACACGTATTTGGATCGGGTCTTTACAATGGCCCCTATTAATGACCGGTTCCCGCTCTTTGATTTTTTCTTGTAAATTTTAGGTTGCGTTCGGGTAAAAGCGGTTTTCTGTCCAAGTTGACAGGATATAAAACAGGATATTTCCTATAATCCCAGTAATACCGTGATGTTTTCAATGGAATCTTGGAAGGTGGGAAGACTTTTTGCCATGAAAAAGGTTTATAGAACATACCCCACT
>JAFNEN010003518.1:0-10991 GCA_019343175.1 Oedothorax gibbosus
AATGGGTAGATATTGTGCCTGTTTTGACACTCATTCGGCGAAAAAATGTCAAATATCCATTGTTTTTACAAGAAATGTATTACTGATGTATTACTGATAAGAAATGTATTAGCAAGTATCGTTTGGATAAAGAATCGTTCCAACTCGTTTGGAGAGAAAAGGAAACGAATAAAAAGATTCGTTCTTTTGAACGATACATTGAAAAGAAAGTGAATGCTTGGGATGAATCTTTAAAGGAACGGGACCGACACCATCTCTATATTTCTAGAGATTTTTGAATTATTTCATTGGTCCAGCTATTTTTGAAATAATTCCATTTATCAGCTTCACGTAAAAAGAGCGGGCTTAATGTTTTTGTCTATTGCACGAATGACACGCCCTTAAGCACGAATTCCCGTGGTTGGGAAGTTAAACACTGTTTTTCGAGAGCGTTCGCCGGGCGGAGCTTAAAGCGATCGCATAGCAGGGCAAACGTGCGCGAATTCGAAGCGTTTCAGTTAAATTTCAGCCAAATTTTAATTAACACCTAAACTTGCCAACAATCTTTAGTTTAAACTGAATGCCAGAGAGCAGTGTTTTATGCCTATTTCAGCATTTCACTTTACCTGTAAATTTCAAAAAGTGGAATTATAGAGACCTGTACATATATAGAGACAATCATGAGTGAAAGGAACTGTGGAAATATTTGGATTCTATCAGACAGCCGTAGCTCGATTCAACACCTAAAAAATTGGGCTCTCATTGGAGATAAAACCAGTTTTACGATCTTGCAAAAAGTTGTACACCTTTCCCAACAGCATGATGTCCACGTCCAATGGATCCCATCCCATGTCGACATCCACCCTAATCATTGGCAGACACTCTAGCAAAGCAGGGACTAGACAAGTCAGTCCCCTCCACCTTAGAGTCACATACCTTGAATTATTCGCAAGGCAAAACCCAAAATAAACAGAATTGGCTTCAAACCTCCTACTCACTACTGTTACAAAGCAAAAAGGCAAGGACTCTCTCTTTTCTGGCGACCGACAGACCAACACCTGCTTGTCCAGACTAGCCAGCGGCCACCTGAAAAGTCTTAATTTTTCTGATAATCAAAAGATCTTCCCTCCTTGCCAGCAAAACCAAGCATCACCTGATCATATCTTAACTGCCTAGGACTGGACTGGGACGACATACATTCTTCTCCCCTTTTAGTTTCGGACTTCCTAAATGTTAACAGATTTATAGACCAGATGGGAATTAGCAACACAACTAAAGAATTGAGGTTTCACACCAATCTGACTGAAACATCTAGTGCAATGTATTCCATCATCCCTGGAGAATTTTCAGGCATATCTTTAATAAGCTAATCTCAAATTCCTCATGTACAAACAATTTGTTACCTAAGGTCAGAGTGTTCCAGGTCAAATACCCTCTTCCTTCGAGTTGCCTAAAATTTGAGATTCAATGTCGCGTGACATAATACATCGCGCAACACTTCAAATGTTGAACTAAAACGATATGAAAGATATTAATTAGAGCAAAAATTTTATTATATAACGAATGTATTAAAAAAATTAGCGGTAATAATAATTTACTATTCTTTATATCACTTTAATAAATGAATTTTAATTTGTTTAATTTGATTTACTACTAAAATACTAGATTGCAACAAATCACATATCAAAATTATTTAGATTACAACAAATATTTTAGTAAATAATCCGAATCTATTTTTTTTCCACCATATTGTACCTTTTGCATGATTGTTGTTGAATACAAGGTCTTATATTTTACCGAAAACAAAACTAATTCATGATCCAATACAATAGTAATTTTTGTATAAATACACTAGAGAACACAAGAAAATTTTTTATTTTCAAAAAATCTACTTGATGTAGAGTAGAAAGCATTGTTTTTTTTTTATTCTTTAACGTTTCTAACGGACGAAATCATCTAAGAACAGGAATGTAGTGTTTTCATTCTACCATGCATTGTCAGATTTTGAAAATTGGGTTTTTTTCTTTAGAAAAACACAGAATATATATCTGGGTAATAAAGGCAACATAAAAAGTTTGTTTAGATTAGATGTTAGGGGAAAAAACTAAACTCTTAAAAAGTGGGTTATATTTGTCCCCGTATCACACAAAGGGTTAACCAAAATTACAATAATATTATAATACGCTCTTGTAAAAAAGGTTATTTTAATTTTAACTTAAATTCAAAATTCGTTTGAATTTCCAACATTACTTCGCAAATAGTAGAGATCTAAGGTCTAATAATAAAAGAAATATTTAATAACGTTCTTAGGTCATTTAATTTTACTTCTAAAATACTGTTTGATTTTGACAGTTTTCTGAAGGAATATTTTATGGTACTGGATATTCCCAATAAACTACGAACCAAAATATTATTGACAAACAAATCATAACGAAATTTAATTATTTGAAACAATTAATTTTAGTTAGAGTTCTAACTAAGAAATATTTATCTAAGCAGATAATTAATAATTCAATAATAATTCAATTAATTCAATAATCAATAGTATATTTCCTCGAACTCTTTATAAAACTTTCGAATACATCTATAAATCCAAAAACTCTACATGACTCCAATGAACACACGTAACTATACACACGAAAAACCTTTTTCAATCCTAAACCCAAAGGTGACTTTTTCAATGTCGAAGCAGGCCTCATTTTGTTCAGAACATAATTGGGGGGTTTAGAGCGAGCGCGGTGGGGCGTGTCTGGCGTGTCACTGGTCTATTGTAGAGACTGACAACCAACTCCTCCCTTAACTTGGACGTTTAGTGATCCTGGAGTGGTTTTTGCTGCAGTTTGAGTTGTAGCTAGAAATTCATGTCCTCGCTTGCGAATGGGTAGATATTGTGCCTGTTTTGACACTCAATATCGGCGAAAAATGTCAAATATCATTGTTTTTACAAGAAATGTATTACTGATGTATTACTGATAAGAAATGTATTAGCAAGTATCGTTTGGATAAAGAATCGTTCCAACTCGTTTGGAGAGAAAAGGAAACGAATAAAAAGATTCGTTCTTTTGAACGATACATTGAAAAGAAAGTGAATGCTTGGGATGAATCTTTAAAGGAACGGGACCGACCCATCTCTATATTTCTAGAGATTTTTGAATTATTTCATTGGTCCAGCTATTTTTGAAATAATTCATTTATCAGCTTCACGTAAAAAGAGGCGGGCTTAATGTTTTTGTCTATTGCACGAATGACACGCCCTTAAGCACGAATTCCCGTGGTTTGGGAAGTTAAACACTGTTTTTCGAGAGCGTTCGCCGGGCGGAGCTTAAAGCGATCGCATAGCAGGGCAAACGTGCGCGAATTCGAAGCGTTTCAGTTAAATTTCAGCCAAATTTTATTAACACCTAAACTTGCCAACAATCTTTAGTTTAAACTGAATGCCAGAGAGCAGTGTTTTTATGCCTATTTCAGCATTTCACTTTACCTGTAAATTTCAAAAAGTGGAATTATAGAGACCTGTACATATATAGAGACAATCATGAGTGAAAGGAACTGTGGAAATATTTGGATTCTATCAGACAGCCGTAGCTCGATTCAACACCTAAAAAATTGGGCTCTCATTGGAGATAAAACCAGTTTTACGATCTTGCAAAAAGTTGTACACCTTTCCCAACAGCATGATGTCCACGTCCAATGGATCCCATCCCATGTCGACATCCACCCTAATCAGTTGGCAGACACTCTAGCAAAGCAGGGACTAGACAAGTCAGTCCCCTCCACCTTAGAGGTCACATACCTTGAATTATTCGCAAGGCAAAACCCAAAATAAACAGAATTGGCTTCAACCTCCTACTCACTACTGTTACAAAGCAAAAAGGCAAGGACTCTCTCTTTCTGGCGACCGACAGACCAACACCTGCTTGTCCAGACTAGCCAGCGGCCACCTGAAAAGTCTTAATTTTTCTGATAATCAAAAGATCTTCCCTCCTTGCCAGCAAAACCAAGCATCACCTGATCATATCTTAACTGCCTAGGACTGGACTGGGACGACATACATTCTTCTCCCCTTTTAGTTTCGGACTTCCTAAATGTTAACAGATTTATAGACCAGATGGGAATTAGCAACAACAACTAAAGATTGAGGTTTCACACCAATCTGACTGAAACATCTAGTGCAATGTATTCCATCATCCCTGGAGAATTTTCAGGCATATCTTTAATAAGCTAATCTCAAATTCCTCATGTACAAACAATTTTGTTACCTAAGGTCAGAGTGTTCCAGGTCAAATACCCTCTTCCTTCGAGTTGCCTAAAATTTGAGATTCAATGTCGCGTGACATAATACATCGCGCAACACTTCAAATGTTGAACTAAAACGATATGAAAGATATTAATTAGAGCAAAAATTTTATTATATAACGAATGTATTAAAAAATTAGCGGTAATAATAATTTACTATTCTTTATATCACTTTAATAAATGAATTTTAATTTGTTTAATTTGATTTACTACTAAAATACTAGATTGCAACAAATCACATATCAAAATTATTTAGATTACAACAAATATTTTAGTAAATAATCCGAATCTATTTTTTTTCCACCATATTGTACCTTTTGCATGATTGTTGTTGAATACAAGGTCTTATATTTTACCGAAAACAAAACTAATTCATGATCCAATACAATAGTAATTTTTGTATAAATACACTAGAGAACACAAGAAAATTTTTTATTTTCAAAAAATCTACTTGATGTAGAGTAGAAAGCATTGTTTTTTTTATTCTTTAACGTTTCTAACGGACGAAATCATCTAAGAACAGGAATGTAGTGTTTTCATTCTACCATGCATTGTCAGATTTTGAAAATTGGGTTTTTTCTTTAGAAAAACACAGAATATATATCTGGGTAATAAGGCAACATAAAAAGTTGTTTAGATTAGATGTTAGGGGAAAAAACTAAACTCTTAAAAAGTGGGTTATATTTGTCCCCGTATCACACAAAGGGTTAACCAAAATTACAATAATATTATAATACGCTCTTGTAAAAAAGGTTATTTTAATTTTAACTTAAATTCAAAATTCGTTTGAATTTCCAACATTACTTCGCAAATAGTAGAGATCTAAGGTCTAATAAAAAAGAAATATTTAATAACGTTCTTAGGTCATTTAATTTTACTTCTAAAATACTGTTTGATTTTGACAGTTTTCTGAAGGAATATTTTATGGTACTGGATATTCCCAATAAACTACGAACCAAAATATTATTGACAACAAATCATAACGAAATTTAATTATTTGAAACAATTAATTTTAGTTAGAGTTCTAACTAAGAAATATTTTATCTAAGCAGATAATTAATAATTCAATAATAATTCAATTAATTCAATAATCAATAGTATATTTCCTCGAACTCTTTATAAAACTTTCGAATACATCTATAAATCCAAAAAATCTACATGACTCCAATGAACACACGTAACTATACACACGAAAAACCTTTTTCAATCCTAAACCCAAAGGTGACTTTTTCAATGTCGAAGCAGGCCTCATTTTGTTCAGAACATAATTGGGGGGTTTAGAGCGAGCGCGGTGGGGCGTGTCTGGCGTGTCACTGGTCTATTGTAGAGACTGACAACCAACTCCTCCCTTAACTTGGACGTTTAGTGATCCTGGAGTGGTTTTTGCTGCAGTTTGAGTTGTAGCTAGAAATTCATGTCCTCGCTTGCGAATGGGTAGATATTGTGCCTGTTTTGACACTCAATATCGGCGAAAAATGTCAAATATCATTGTTTTTACAAGAAATGTATTACTGATGTATTACTGATAAGAAATGTATTAGCAAGTATCGTTTGGATAAAGAATCGTTCCAACTCGTTTGGAGAGAAAAGGAAACGAATAAAAAGATTCGTTCTTTTGAACGATACATTGAAAAGAAAGTGAATGCTTGGGATGAATCTTTAAAGGAACGGGACCGACCCATCTCTATATTTCTAGAGATTTTTGAATTATTTCATTGGTCCAGCTATTTTTGAAATAATTCATTTATCAGCTTCACGTAAAAAGAGGCGGGCTTAATGTTTTTGTCTATTGCACGAATGACACGCCCTTAAGCACGAATTCCCGTGGTTTGGGAAGTTAAACACTGTTTTTCGAGAGCGTTCGCCGGGCGGAGCTTAAAGCGATCGCATAGCAGGGCAAACGTGCGCGAATTCGAAGCGTTTCAGTTAAATTTCAGCCAAATTTTAATTAACACCTAAACTTGCCAACAATCTTTAGTTTAAACTGAATGCCAGAGAGCAGTGTTTTATGCCTATTTCAGCATTTCACTTTAACTGTAAATTTCAAAAAGTGGAATTATAGAGACCTGTACATATATAGAGACAATCATGAGTGAAAGGAACTGTGGAAATATTTGGATTCTATCAGACAGCCGTAGCTCGATTCAACACCTAAAAAATTGGGCTCTCATTGGAGATAAAACCAGTTTTACGATCTTGCAAAAAGTTGTACACCTTTCCCAACAGCATGATGTCCACGTCCAATGGATCCCATCCCATGTCGACATCCACCCTAATCAGTTGGCAGACACTCTAGCAAAGCAGGGACTAGACAAGTCAGTCCCCTCCACCTTAGAGGTCACATACCTTGAATTATTCGCAAGGCAAAACCCAAAATAAACAGAATTGGCTTCAACCTCCTACTCACTACTGTTACAAAGCAAAAAGGCAAGGACTCTCTCTTTCTGGCGACCGACAGACCAACACCTGCTTGTCCAGACTAGCCAGCGGCCACCTGAAAAGTCTTAATTTTTCTGATAATCAAAAGATCTTCCCTCCTTGCCAGCAAAACCAAGCATCACCTGATCATATCTTAACTGCCTAGGACTGGACTGGACGACATACATTCTTCTCCCCTTTTAGTTTCGGACTTCCTAAATGTTAACAGATTTATAGACCAGATGGGAATTAGCAACAACAACTAAAGAATTGAGGTTTCACACCAATCTGACTGAAACATCTAGTGCAATGTATTCCATCATCCCTGGAGAATTTTCAGGCATATCTTTAATAAGCTAATCTCAAATTCCTCATGTACAAACAATTTTGTTACCTAAGGTCAGAGTGTTCCAGGTCAAATACCCTCTTCCTTCGAGTTGCCTAAAATTTGAGATTCAATGTCGCGTGACATAATACATCGCGCAACACTTCAAATGTTGAACTAAAACGATATGAAAGATATTAATTAGAGCAAAAATTTTATTATATAACGAATGTATTAAAAAAATTAGCGGTAATAATAATTTACTATTCTTTATATCACTTTAATAAATGAATTTTAATTTGTTTAATTTGATTTACTACTAAAATACTAGATTGCAACAAATCACATATCAAAATTATTTAGATTACAACAAATATTTTAGTAAATAATCCGAATCTATTTTTTTTCCACCATATTGTACCTTTTGCATGATTGTTGTTGAATACAAGGTCTTATATTTTACCGAAAACAAAACTAATTCATGATCCAATACAATAGTAATTTTTGTATAAATACACTAGAGAACACAAGAAAATTTTTTATTTTCAAAAAATCTACTTGATGTAGAGTAGAAAGCATTGTTTTTTTTTATTCTTTAACGTTTCTAACGGACGAAATCATCTAAGAACAGGAATGTAGTGTTTTCATTCTACCATGCATTGTCAGATTTTGAAAATTGGGTTTTTTCTTTAGAAAAACACAGAATATATATCTGGGTAATAAAGGCAACATAAAAAGTTGTTTAGATTAGATGTTAGGGGAAAAAACTAAACTCTTAAAAAGTGGGTTATATTTGTCCCAGTATCACACAAAGGGTTAACCAAAATTACAATAATATTATAATACGCTCTTGTAAAAAAAGGTTATTTTAATTTTAACTTAAATTCAAAATTCGTTTGAATTTCCAACATTACTTCGCAAATAGTAGAGATCTAAGGTCTAATAATAAAAGAAATATTTAATAACGTTCTTAGGTCATTTAATTTTACTTCTAAAATACTGTTTGATTTTGACAGTTTTCTGAAGGAATATTTTATGGTACTGGATATTCCCAATAAACTACGAACCAAAATATTATTGACAAACAAATCATAACGAAATTTAATTATTTGAAACAATTAATTTTAGTTAGAGTTCTAACTAAAAAAATATTTTATCTAAGCAGATAATTAATAATTCAATAATAATTTAATTAATTCAATAATCAATAGTATATTTCCTCGAACTCTTTATAAAACTTTCGAATACATCTATAAATCCAAAAACTCTACATGACTCCAATGAACACACGTAACTATACACACGAAAAACCTTTTTCAATCCTAAACCCAAAGGTGACTTTTTCAATGTCGAAGCAGGCCTCATTTTGTTCAGAACATAATTGGGGGGTTTAGAGCGAGCGCGGTGGGGCGTGTCTGGCGTGTCACTGGTCTATTGTAGAGACTGACAACCAACTCCTCCCTTAACTTGGACGTTTAGTGATCCTGGAGTGGTTTTTGCTGCAGTTTGAGTTGTAGCTAGAAATTCATGTCCTCGCTTGCGAATGGGTAGATATTGTGCCTGTTTTGACACTCAATATCGGCGAAAAATGTCAAATATCATTGTTTTTACAAGAAATGTATTACTGATGTATTACTGATAAGAAATGTATTAGCAAGTATCGTTTGGATAAAGAATCGTTCCAACTCGTTTGGAGAGAAAAGGAAACGAATAAAAAGATTCGTTCTTTTGAACGATACATTGAAAAGAAAGTGAATGCTTGGGATGAATCTTTAAAGGAACGGGACCGACCCATCTCTATATTTCTAGAGATTTTTGAATTATTTCATTGGTCCAGCTATTTTTGAAATAATTCATTTATCAGCTTCACGTAAAAAGAGGCGGGCTTAATGTTTTTGTCTATTGCACGAATGACACGCCCTTAAGCACGAATTCCCGTGGTTTGGGAAGTTAAACACTGTTTTTCGAGAGCGTTCGCCGGGCGGAGCTTAAAGCGATCGCATAGCAGGGCAAACGTGCGCGAATTCGAAGCGTTTCAGTTAAATTTCAGCCAAATTTTAATTAACACCTAAACTTGCCAACAATCTTTAGTTTAAACTGAATGCCAGAGAGCAGTGTTTTATGCCTATTTCAGCATTTCACTTTACCTGTAAATTTCAAAAGTGGAATTATAGAGACCTGTACATATATAGAGACAATCATGAGTGAAAGGAACTGTGGAAATATTTGGATTCTATCAGACAGCCGTAGCTCGATTCAACACCTAAAAATTGGGCTCTCATTGGAGATAAAACCAGTTTTACGATCTTGCAAAAAGTTGTACACCTTTCCCAACAGCATGATGTCCACGTCCAATGGATCCCATCCCATGTCGACATCCACCCTAATCAGTTGGCAGACACTCTAGCAAAGCAGGGACTAGACAAGTCAGTCCCCTCCACCTTAGAGGTCACATACCTTGAATTATTCGCAAGGCAAAACCCAAAATAAACAGAATTGGCTTCAACCTCCTACTCACTACTGTTACAAAGCAAAAAGGCAAGGACTCTCTCTTTCTGGCGACCGACAGACCAACACCTGCTTGTCCAGACTAGCCAGCGGCCACCTGAAAAGTCTTAATTTTTCTGATAATCAAAAGATCTTCCCTCCTTGCCAGCAAAACCAAGCATCACCTGATCATATCTTAACTGCCTAGGACTGGACTGGGACGACATACATTCTTCTCCCCTTTTAGTTTCGGACTTCCTAAATGTTAACAGATTTATAGACCAGATGGGAATTAGCAACAACAACTAAAGAATTGAGGTTTCACACCAATCTGACTGAAACATCTAGTGCAATGTATTCCATCATCCCTGGAGAATTTTCAGGCATATCTTTAATAAGCTAATCTCAAATTCCTCATGTACAAACAATTTTGTTACCTAAGGTCAGAGTGTTCCAGGTCAAATACCCTCTTCCTTCGAGTTGCCTAAAATTTGAGATTCAATGTCGCGTGACATAATACATCGCGCAACACTTCAAATGTTGAACTAAAACGATATGAAAGATATTAATTAGAGCAAAAATTTTATTATATAACGAATGTATTAAAAAAATTAGCGGTAATAATAATTTACTATTCTTTATATCACTTTAATAAATGAATTTTAATTTGTTTAATTTGATTTACTACTAAAATACTAGATTGCAACAAATCACATATCAAAATTATTTAGATTACAACAAATATTTTAGTAAATAATCCGAATCTATTTTTTTTCCACCATATTGTACCTTTTGCATGATTGTTGTTGAATACAAGGTCTTATATTTTACCGAAAACAAAACTAATTCATGATCCAATACAATAGTAATTTTTGTATAAATACACTAGAGAACACAAGAAAATTTTTTATTTTCAAAAAATCTACTTGATGTAGAGTAGAAAGCATTGTTTTTTTTTATTCTTTAACGTTTCTAACGGACGAAATCATCTAAGAACAGGAATGTAGTGTTTTCATTCTACCATGCATTGTCAGATTTTGAAAATTGGGTTTTTTCTTTAGAAAAACACAGAATATATATCTGGGTAATAAAGGCAACATAAAAAGTTGTTTAGATTAGATGTTAGGGGAAAAAACTAAACTCTTAAAAAGTGGGTTATATTTGTCCCAGTATCACACAAAGGGTTAACCAAAATTACAATAATATTATAATACGCTCTTGTAAAAAAAGGTTATTTTAATTTTAACTTAAATTCAAAATTCGTTTGAATTTCCAACATTACTTCGCAAATAGTAGAGATCTAAGGTCTAATAATAAAAGAAATATTTAATAACGTTCTTAGGTCATTTAATTTTACTTCTAAAATACTGTTTGATTTTGACAGTTTTCTGAAGGAATATTTTATGGTACTGGATATTCCCAATAAACTACGAACCAAAATATTATTGACAAACAAATCATAACGAAATTTAATTATTTGAAACAA
>JAFNEN010003520.1:0-11095 GCA_019343175.1 Oedothorax gibbosus
TTCACTCCTAGGGGAAAATGCATTTTGGGCAGGAAAGGAGTGGAAATTAACTCAGACTGAGTTAAAACCGCTCGTTTTTTTAAGAGTGTACTTAAAATAGAATCGAGTAACTCAAAGAAAACCGGATTTTTACGTTCGCTAAAAAATTAAAAAATGACACCATAAAAATGCCCATTTTCATGGTCGGTTTTCAACTCCCCCTGTTAAACTAGATAGGATTTTGTAAAAAGTCTTAACGTATTGGAAAAGCGTTGAAAGTTACGGAAGCGAACGGGTGGGGGATATAATTCTTTTTACCCTTTTATGCACTAAAATTAATATTTATTGTAATGATTGGTTTTTTGCCTATTTAAAGCTATCTGTGCAATTAATAATAATATACCGGGGAAAAATAATAGTTACACATAAAATGCACTTTATGATGAATTTATTTTCGTTTATTTTCTTTTTTCTATTTACGTACTAAATTACATGAAAAAAACGACATTTTGTTGAGGTGTGTTTACTTTTTTTGTCTCTAATATTTTAAACTGTCCGCAAAAATAAAATCCCAATCCATCTATTTTCCCTTAAAAGAAAAGAAAAAGTAAAACAAAGGTCTGTAGACAACAATTTTAAATACACTATTAATTTTTACGTCGCACAAAAAATAGGCTTTTTTTTTAATTATTTGCCTGCAACATGTATGTTTTAAGTTTGGCTTTGGATTGGTTGTTATTGGGGTCCTTTACCTTGCACAAGTTTTCTTTATTTTTACCTTACTGAACCCAAATTTTTTTCACGTGAGAAACGGGCTATAAACAATTCTTTTTAGCCCCAAAAAAATTCAAATTATGTGCAAAATTTGACAAAATTCAATTTTTTTAATCAACTTTTTGCCTTTTTTCAAATTCCCTCTTCTTCGAATTTTCAGTTTTGTGTGTTTAAAAATTTATTAAGGTTCTTTAAATTAATATCCTAATAGATATATGCATTCAAATTTTAGTTAACACGCACTACTGTTTGGAAAAAAATTTACTAAAAAATTAGATTTTCATGGGAAAAAAACGAATTTGCAACTTTAAACATTGTTTACCAAAAAAATAAATAAAATTAAGTAAAAAATCATACTTTTATAAGAAATACTATTTTGTATTTAAAAATGTAAAGACAGAAGTTTAAAGTCTAATTTTTAAAAAGCCTTAGCTTTTTGAAATCGATCAAAATATGAATCTCGTCCGGAGATATTACCTCTGATATAAAGATTAATTTTTCATTTTAAGAGGGCTGTCAGTCCCATAGTGCTAATGCTTAGTTTTGAAATCAAAACTTTTGAAAAAAAAAAAATTGCTTTGCCATGTTATTTCCTTTTCACAGGTATGGGAATCACATAACATCATTTAAAACAAATTGAAAAGAAAATAAACCCGGGCTATTTAATTATTAACTGATAAATTTTTTAAAATAGTGTCCCCCATATTATGTATATTTTTGGTATTTTAAACTTCAAAATATATAATTAAAAAACTAATACCATTTTCGTTTGAAATTTGTTTCATTTCGATGTTATGTGATTCCCATGCCTGGGGAAAAAGGGTTACCATGGCAAAGCAAATACTTCTATGAAAGTTTTTGTGATTCCAAAACAAATTCATTAGCTCTATGGACTGAAATACCTCTTAACGTTCCCAAAGAATACAAAGTTTTGAATGAAATCAATCACAATCTTTTGGTATTATGAATTTTGTTATCTGGTTTGCTATGAATTTACACTATTGTCTCTTATGTTTTCATACAATAAAACAAAAAAAGTGCAATTTTCCAATTTCAAGGTACGGACTCCTTTAAGCAACTTATTTTAATTCCTCACTTCAGCAATAATGCATTCTGTGGCTGTATCGAGTGTGTTTGCAATATGTCGTACAATACACTGTAAATAAAGTCTGATAATTTTACAGAAAAATACTATGTGTTTCTATCCTGTTATTTTCTTTTTAACAGTTTTCTTCCTGTAAAATTAATGTTTTAAGTAAACATTTCTGTTTTTTAAACGCTAAACTGTATTAGACGGAACCGAAAAGGCTTCAACTGTTTGTGAAACGCGTGCCAAATTATTTTTTTGGGAGAGCATTTTGGCTGGAATCTAAAGGTCCATGGTTCGTCCGTTTTTGGTACTTCTTAATCCTCATTAGAATTGTGGTTAGTATCCCCGCTTGTCACTGGGTGCAGAGAGGAGGCAATGTTTTTCTTTTTTCTTTTAATTTTGGCTGTTTTAAAAAAAACGATTCTGCGTTAAAATTATACAATTATTCGTATAAAATAAACAGATTATCTCTGTAAATTTTAAAGTACTTTTCTGGCACGCCAACTGATATTTTTTTTAGTTAAAACAAAGTGCGGCCCCACACAATTGAAAGATAAAATACAAAAACAGAAATTTCACTAATGTTATTGGTATTTTTTTTTAAAACTTTTTATTTTTAAAACTTAAAGAGTTTTTTATATATGTGTTCTCGGCTAAAAGGCTTTCCAAATTTCTGTATATTTACCTTTAATGAATTTGGGTTCTTAAATCTTTCACGATGTATTTTTTATTAATTAAGCTATTTTCAATTGATAAATTATGAAAGGCGCCTTAACCCATTGGCTTCATTGATTCAAACGCTCAAAGTCCAAAGCATTTACTTATTCCAACGACATGATTCGTCGTGTTTATTGACAATATATAATAGTAATGTTAAGTATATTTAGTAAACTATTATATTATTATATAAGAAAAATTCTTATATAAAGTATTGGTATTTCCTTTAAAAATAAAAATGTAGTTTTTGAACCCTTCATATTTTAATATAAGGGGTTTGGTATGGTAAACGGCATAATTAGTGATGGAGTTTTTTTTTTAATGTGGGTTGTTAAAACATTCACCCAAGGCTTCGTTTCTCACAGACAAGTTGCAAGACGCGTTGAGATTAACAATTTCTCAGTAAAAAGGTTTTTTTGGTGGTTTATTAAAAAAAAAAACCCTTTCAGCGATCTCTCTTTTATAAACTACTGCCGTAACCGTCCCCTCAAATCACAAAAATTGGGAGGAGTTATCTGACTTCGGGCGAAAGATTTTGTACAAGCACGCTCAAAAATGTTCCTGGAAAAGTCAATACAACCCATCACCCTGTTACTTGGCCATGGTTTTAGATTACAAGAAGTAAATTAAGACTGTAAAAACCCTCTTGAAGGCTAAGGCTGCGGACCCCAGTTGGTAAGGCACTTGTCTTAGATGATCCCAGGTTGGATCCGGGCATTGCCAAAATAACAGGCGATATAAAACGGAAGTGCAGCCAAAGAGTCTGACGAAAAAATTCCGTTTAGAGGAAGTGCTGCCGTTGAAATGCTTCAGGGGCCCTCAACTACAAACCGAGAAGCTTTCCCAAACAGAGACATATATAGAATGGACTGCGCATTGGCAAACTAAAGCGATCCCCTCATGATCACATGCTGGGGTAAGATTTACCCAGCACGTACACGACCATTTGGGGGTTTTTTTTTTCACAACGACTTAAACATAGAGCCGACAATCTAGTGGTATGAAAAAAAAGTTGGGAAAGGACAAAGATGAATTGCTATTTCGGTGAAAAATTCCTATTTTTGGCAACTTATAGCAGTTTTAAGAAAAAAAAGCTAAACATTATTTTTTAAGTTATATTATCGGGGTCTGATCAATGCATGGGAGGCAGAATGTAATTCAATTTTTACAAAATATTTTTATCAAGAAAAAAATCCCTAACCTTAAAAAAAGCTTATGAAAAAAATTTACTCTAATCAAAGTTAGACTTTTAGGAATAAATTACTATAAAAATATACCTATCTAAACAATCTTACCGTAAAGTTCACAGTCTTTTTTAATTTATGTTTACATTTTATAAACTGCTAAAAATTAGGCATCAAACAGAGATAAAACGAATGGAAGTAAATATTTCTAATTGAACAAACAGCCAACCCACGGATTGGCATTGATGTGAGTCACCATTGCGGTTTCCAGGTTAATTTTACCTGATTTTCGATCTGGCGACAATTTGGCATAGTTCAAACAAACAGTAGCGATAAGTGCCATATGTTGCAACCTTTTCCTCTCTTGGCGATTTTCATGATTGGTACGTTTTAGAAGCTGCTTGACAGAGCAATGAGCAGTCCTTTCTATTTATGTCTATGTCCCAACAAGCTCGGGACGGAAATTTTGACGTCATAGTTCCGAGTGACGTTGTTCCTAAGATGAAGACAACGTGTCTCGACCCCTGTTCGGAACCACTCGTTCACGGGCCTGACCACAATTTTAGGTTTCCGAATGCGTCCAAACTAGTTTCCCTCGATCTTCGGCACTGGGAACAGTGACGTCAAAATTTCCGTCTACGCTCATGTTTGGGAGAGCTTCTCTGGCCTTGTTTATTGACGTTGGCCGTGTTCAGTCCCGACGCTGCGTATGATGTCGCCTTTAAAGGTTGAGTTGGAGCCTATTCAGGTGTAGGTTCGTCACTTGACTGTGGTTTTCAATTATGACGTCCGTCGCCAATAGACCTCGTGCCGCTCTAGTGCGATGTTTATTCAACTCTACCCTCTTGCAGGCTAGAAATAGATAGCCGGAAACCAAGAAATCTTTTAACATAGTGACTGGGCGACACTAATGTCGCCCAGTGAAAAAAAATGTCGCCTAGTAATATGAAAATCAAATCACTGGGCGACATTGAAAGAAACCGTATTTTCTCAAAATCCCATCCGTTATATCATAAATTGTTTTAAAAAAAGCATTTGAAATAAAAAAAATGGGCAAGTTGTAGCCAGTTGTTGTTTTATCAGATATTGCTCATTCATTACAACCCTGTGAGTGACTAAACACAAAAACTTTTCAGCAACCAAGATGGTTCCCCCCCCCCCCCTCTACAAAACTTATTTCCCTCTACCCTTTTCAGTCTGGGCGCTCTCATGGTTTTAGTTCATGTGACAGGCCCCGGACATGCCCCCTGATAGAGGAGAATTTATTGCGTTAAAAGATAAAGGCTTTACACAAGAAGCTGGGGGATGGTTTTATGACGGGGTACTTAGGAAGGTGGACAAAAGACAGGCAATTATCCTGTGTCGATTCTCAGTATTTTTTCTGGATCACACATTGATGTCTTCGCTTTTTTTCCAATCAGTTTAACTTATCTGAGACTGAAAGTGGGAGGCCTATTTTGTAGTAAACAAGCTTCGTATTTTCATCACCGTTTTTTGCCTTGGGCTTTTTTAAATTGGCTTGGTACAAAAGCAAATGGGATTTTCTCGGAAGGGGATCGTACTCGTAGTTACAATCTTTGGTAAAAGTTTCTGATCTGAGAAAACATCGTAAAAGTCACTCGAATAGCTTGGGAACTTGGAAATGGCCAACTGATGAGGGTGGGTGGTCAGTAGATCTTAGATGTCATTGTAACAACATTGGCTTCTAAAGTAAACACACAAAATTTTTGCTCTGATCTTATTCTCACTTAAATTTAGCCTTTCGTCTTATGTTGGATATTTTTGTTTTGAGGTACGTTTTTTATGCTGTTTTATGTATTTATTTTATCTATGTATTTTTTTCTAATTTGGTGTTTAAAGTGGCATAAACGTTTGAGGATTAAGAAGGGGGAGATACGTCAATTTTTAAAAAATTTATTTCAAATTATCGATAAAATTACATATGATTTTAAGTTTTAAGTAACATTATAATGCATTAATAAAGCTTGAAGAAGGATTTAGTTTTTTAATATTTTATAATTTTTTTTTATTTGCTAGGACCTGTGTAGTTTCTTCAAAAATTATTTAGTGTTTCACGACGCTAACTTCCTATTTCATCCAAATATTTTAATTCGTTAAAAAATTTAAACCCAACATTTTATTTAAGATATTATTCCACAAAATAGTTTATTCCCATGTGAATTCGTTTTTATTCCTTTATATAATTTAAAATATTCATAGTCAATTGTAATCTGTAAAATAAATATAGGGACGATATGTGTACCTAGGGTCGGATTGTTTCAAATGCCCATAAATCTACGACTGAGCTGATTTAGAGTTTGTAACGACAGGAGGTATCATAAGACCAATTAGTTTTCTATTGGAACTATTTTATAATGCTTAAAAATCAAATATGGGGAAATAATACTTAAAAAAATGAAAAATGACCCTAGTTTTCGTACTTTAACTATTTTTAACTCTTCGATGTAAGAACCAAAATACAAATGTTATTTAAATCAATCATGTTAATGTATTAACTTATAAGTAACGAAATATTAAAAAATATTAATTTATAAATAATACGTAATCAACATTTTCAGAGATCAATGCCTTAAATCTGAACATGTATTGTTCCGCTAAATTAACAAAAAATCTTAGTTTTAGGCAATTTAAAAGAAATTTTATTTATTGGTTACTTAAATAACCACCCTTTTTTATAAACATATTTCTTTTGGAAAAAATATTGTTAGTAAGATAGTTATGTTGCGCTTCATTTACAATCTGTTATTATTGCAACATCAAAAATATAGATATTTTTAAAAAGTAATATTTATGTAAAAACTAAACATTACACTTCTGTAGATTCACTAATGCCATCTACTGTATATAAGGACATCATCCGTAGATTTGAAAAAATCAATTTTGTTTGCATAATTTTACAATGATTTATGACGCAAAAATTATATCGTGACAGGGACTTCATCAAAAAGTTTTTTGCAGAAGAAAAACTGCATGTAATTTTTTGTATATAACTGAATTTAATGAGTTTTTTTAGGGGTCCTCAAGAAAAATTTGCAATCATTCCTCAAGAAAATATATAAGTTATAGGAGTCCCTATTCATGTATTTAGACTTTAGAGTATATTTTAAAATAGAATTTTATGTAATAAGTATTGAGTTACTGTATAGACATTTTTTTTCTCTCATTTATACAAACTATTTCCCTCCTAAGTTTTGTTATTGTCTACTTTTTTTTAAGGAGTATTATTTCTTCAAGAAAATATATTGTAGAAAATATTATTCGGGATTATTTAGATAATATTGTAAAATAGTAAAAGACTGTTTTTATGTTTATTTCTTTGTTTTATGTTTATTTTTAAGAAAATATATGTAATAGAAGTATTATTCAAGATTATGCAGAGGATATTGTAAAATAGATAGTTACGCATTTCTATTTTTTTCATTTCAATTTCTATTCTACCAAATTAGTTGATTACAAATCATAAAAGATTTTTTCGCAATCATGAAATTTTCAAGTTGCACTAGGGGATTATCTTGAAATGACGACCCCCTTTTTCCTACTACGCAACGTCCCCCCCCCCCCCCCCCCCTTCCCCAAAAAAAAAGAAAAACCTTTTTACATGCAATGTCGCCCAGTGAAAATTTTTTAAAAGATTCACTGCCGGAAACATTCAAACCAGATCAAAGAGTGTACTTTTCTTTAAAATCACAGGAGTCCCCGAGTACACTGGGACAGGCGTGCTTTTTTTAATCTGTGTTATCCAAATTCTCGACGGCGTCAGCGTATTGTCGCTAAAACTTCCGTTGGGTGCCCTCTCAGGTGTCGACCTCTTCACTTGACCAGTCTTTGAAAGAATGAGGCGTAATCGTCTGCATTTAAGCTCCTCACGGAAGACTAGAAGTAGACAACCGGAAACGATTGCCTACCTACTAAAAACTACACAAATTGCAAACACTTTGCAACAGCCATCCGACCGTATAGATATCAAAATCAAATTAATGTAAATTCAAACTTCTGTAGCGGTCTAGCTCACAGTCTCCCAAAAGTATCCTCAAGGTGAACATTAGTTACCTCGGCTTATATACTACTATTAACTTTGTAATTAAGAATATGGTAGTAACAAGATGGTAATCAGCGTCACCTAGTTGTTGATGGCATATTAAGGTTGCGTGTGTGGTGAACCGCCACACTTCCTTTATACTTATTTGCATTATCTGTCGAAATATATATATATTTTTCAATTTTCCTCTTCCTCCAAATGTATCTTATTAAAGGATTGTCACTTCATGCTTCTTTAAATCCTTGTAATTCACAACTCATTCAAATCGCAACTCATTAAGTTTTAGGTGATTAGTATTCAGTTTTATTTCGGGTCAACGAACCAAATAATGCGGAAGCGCTTAGCGTCATTTCTTATTACAAATGTTTTATTTCGTTCAACTAAATACCAAAACCTGGATCCAGGATTGAGAGCTACCGATTAATCAAGAGTGAGGAATTTTTTGTCAGCAGTACCAATTTTGGACATGCTCGCCAAAAACTAATCCTTTATGTGGCTTAATGTGGCCAGGGCGAGAAATGTATTTTTTTAACTTTTTCCAAAAAGGTTGGGTTTAAACTTCCAGGAAATCCATTTCCTTAAATATTTGTATAAAATTTTACAATTGAAATTGCTGAGATCAGAGAATATTGTTGAGAAATATTTTTAAGTCAAACGAAATTACGTTTGATGCAAAATAAGAAAAGATTATTTTTAAAAAAAATTATGGAATTCAGCATGTGACATTTTGTACAGATATCTTCGAGAAAAAGTAGTTAGTTTGGGTCTGCTGCAGCGAAACTTAATATATATGTATTCAGCTTCAATGCCATCCTAACTTCTGTGAAAGTATTGCTTTGCTATGTAAGCGTTTTCCTCCAAGAATAAAAACGGTTAAAATGAAACACATTTGAAAGGGGAAAAATCACCCGGTTTTTTAATTGAATCGTTTTATTTCAGAAACCACCTAAGGGACAAGTCACTTGACTGGTTTTTTGAAATAAACAATTCAATTTAACACACTTTTGGTCGTGAACTCGCATTTAACACACTTTGGTCGTGGATTACTCGTACTAGGACAACACATAGCAGTATTGACGAAGAGATGTGATATCTTTAGTTTGGTTGAAATAACATCTAGGTAGAATTGAATCGGCTTATTTCAGATGCAACTTACTTGACTCCATCTTAACGAACTTGACGCCGATTTTAAAATACAGGCACCGTTTCACTTTTTTAAAGCTTGTAACAGCTGTGGGAAAAGCTAACCCAATAAAACTAATATAAATACTTAAAGTCACAGTAGAAGAACAATTATTAATATCCATTGAAACTTCAATTGCTACTTATATTCCATATATTTCATTTTTAAGCAAATGCTGCAGGTTAATTACGTATAATTAATTACTTAATTTTCATGTTATGTTTTTTCCCTATCAGTGTAAAACAAGAAGTTCATAAAGAACTAAAATAGCCTACTTTCCTGTTACTTAAATACTTACTGAAGTTATAATCGGGAAAAAAAACTAGGTTCCTAAAGTAAATATCATCAACAGCCGTTTTCTACACTAGATTTATACACATTAGAAAAAAAAAATCGAAACACAGCACCCAGCTATAATTTAAACTTCTAAAAGCCAAAATCAACTATTTTCCTTAATATTCTTTCGCAAATTAATTAAATATTATTTATCATCTGCTCGTGATTTATTTGTAGTTCGAAGAATAATTAAATATTTATTAATAACAAAAGTAATGAAACTTTTCCGAACTGCATTAAAAAATAAGAAATGTAAATTAAAACTAAGCATAATTGCATGCAAAAGTATGCCTTGCCGCTTTCTTGGTAGATAAATAATGAATAATCAAAGAATCAAATTGTGCTACATTTTTATGACGTCATTCCAAACTGATTCATGAAAATATTATTTTGCTTCAAATATGTTTAAATAAATAAAGTTTCTCATGCCATTGTTGATTTGGCAGCAGTGATTTAAATGACTCAAAATTGAATTTCAATGCTAATTCAATGGGAAATTCGCAGAAAGATAGTAGATTTATGTCCGTCCGGACATACAGACAGACGACAAAAAGTATGAAAGTTGGGTATCTGAGGTCATAGCTTTCTAACTAAATTTTTTTTTTTAAGATCCGATGGATAGAACCGATTTTGGAAGGGGGGTACGGACAGACAGACGGACAGACAGATGGACAGACAGACAGACGGAAAGACAGACAGACATACGAACATACAGACAGATGGACATCATCCGCATTTCAATACCTACAGTGATTTAAATGACTCAAAATTGAATTTCAATGCTAATTCAATGGGAAATTCGCCGACAGATAGTAGATTTATGTCCGTCCGGACGTACAGACAGACGGACAAAAAGTATGAAAGTTGGGTATCTGAGGTCATAGCTTTCTAACAAAAAAGAATTTTTAAGATCCGATGGATAGAACTGATTTTGGAAGGGGGGTACGGACAGGGCAGACAGACGGACATCGACCGCATGTCAATACCTACTTTTTCATTTTTTAAATTCTTTCGAATTAAAAAAGAAAAGTAGGCTAAAAATGCTTATATAATATCAAACTTACACTTTGACATGTTTTAGAATTTCACATAGAATGCATCAGGTGTCCTCACCATCTCTCTCGGCTAGCATACATCAAAGCTTATATCACCATCTCTATATTAAAAAAAGCATTTTCAAAAAGGTTATGTGTGTGTGTTTAAACTACTAGGTATTCTATTTCTTAGTATTTATATAATACTAACTTTACACTGCATATTGTCAAGGTCTTCTTTTCGCATCTACATAATAAAGTCAAACGATATTTCGTTTGATGCAAAATAATGACAGATTATTTAACGAATAAAGTCCATATGTGACGTTTTGTACAAATATCTCCGAGGATAAGCAATTAGTTTGGGTCTGTTACAAGGTTGATTCAAGGACTTTACGAAGACACTTTTTTTCATCATGCATCTCCATGTTATTCATAACTCCGCGGAGCATCTCCATGCCCCTGTGTGGATGTGCCACAAACGCAGGTTTCCCACAACTGGAAAAACGTGATTAACCGATTCTTCTAAAAAGTATATAAGGCGTATTCATACAAGGTTGCTATTGTATGAAAGCCAATCTTTGTTTTAGAATACTGCTACATATTTTGAACACATTTTTTTAAACAATAGTTTTTCTGAACACTTAAGTTTCTCAAATTAATTTTATATAATTTTCCACCTAGCGGGCGCAAGCAATAAAAGTACCAAAATTGCACAACTGCCGCCAAACAGTATAA
>JAFNEN010003521.1:0-11343 GCA_019343175.1 Oedothorax gibbosus
ATTTTAGAAAAGTCAGAAAACATAGATAATAGTCAAAGTAGAGGCATCATTTTAACAGAACTTCAAACAGTAAGAAAAACAAAGATAATGTTCAGACAAGTAGAGAGTTCATTTCACAGCAGTTCCAAACAAGTAGTAAAGTCGAATGAGCCCGATTTTGACTGTTTGTTGAAACACTGCCTGTCTAAATAGCTCAATTGGCCGAGCGTTGGACTGTCCGTGGTTAGAACCCGAGTTCGGCAGTTTATAATAGGGTATTTGACAGTATCGCTAAAATACCTTCCAATATTAATTAAACTATAATTTGAGCCCAAATATAACAAACGTATATATTTTTTGCAAAAATAAATCTTTAAATAAATAATAAAAATCATTTTCAAATGGCTTTTTTTTCATCGGTACGTCACGTGATCACAAACACGTCGATTTGGCTGACGTGACTAGTATGTATAAACAAACGGTTTTGTGATGTTTTTTTTTGTAATTAAACTGGATTAAATCTAACTTATTATTAAAATAAGAATTATATAGATAATGGGTGGAGGTTTTACAGAAGCAGATAGTTCAAATTTGAAGGAGATTCCAAAATGGTGTTTCAAAGTTTGTTTATAGTCACTAGGACATCATAGATACCACGTGACAGCCACAAAGCGTTTTCGGGAGTGATTTTTCGTCCTAATTTTAAAATTCATTTTCCCCCCTTTTTATGGGGTATTTGAAAAAAAAGAAAAAATACGGTTCGAATATTTTTGGCATAAGAATATTTTAAGCCAATAATTTTTTTTAGTCAAATACCATATTCTTCGGTAGTATTGTTGTCAATAACCCCACCTGTGTCAGGGTGCTGAATTTTCCGGGGAAGGTAGAATTATTTTTCTTTACGATTTGTTAAAAGACAGGATTTTGAGTTAAAATTTCAAATTGGTCGCACAAGATAAACAGATTTTCTCTGTAAATTAGACGCCATTTGTGTGGCACACCACCTGACAGTTTATTTCTGTAAAAACAACGGTTTTTTTTTACAGTGTAAAGCTAGACTTCTTGATCAACGAACTCTATTTCCACGGCATAAACAGCACCGCCCTTGACATCCACCATTTTAAATTTAAACCACTGTCTTCCGATGACTGAGGCGATTCTTCCCGCGCTGCTTTCCGATTACATTCCTCCGCTGGAAATCTTCCAAATGACGTTCGAAACCCCCTCCTTTCTTACATCCTGTCCAAAAATAAGAAGAAAAAGAACTTTCAAGAAGAAAAAGAGTTCCGTCTGATTTCTCCACCTGACGCACAATGTTCCGAAGTGCTCGTTCCATTTTGAGAAAGAACACTTGTCGAATCACGTAACGATATTGGTCGACAATGGATTAAGTGTTGTGCCTTCCTAAAATTCAAAATATACTGAAGAACACTTGACAAATCGTGTTCCGATATTGGCCGATAATATATTGTTTGTTTTGTCGCTAATATTTTAAAGTTTTCCGACGGTTCGTAATTGAATGAAGAAATATTGTCGAATCACGTAACAATATTGGTCGACAATGGATTAAGTGTTGTTTGTTTTTGCAAAGTCGTTCTGCCTTCCGAAAGATCAAAACAGACTGAAGAACACTTGTCGAATTGTATTACGATATTAGTCGACAATGGATGAATTGTTTATTTGATATTGTTCAAAATTGAATAAAGAAATATTGTCAAAGAAGAAATAATATCGGTTGACACTGGATTAAGTGTTGTTTGTTTTCTAATATCGTCGACGATATTTTTAATTTTTTTGCGACTGTTCAAATACAGAGTGAAGAAATATTGAGCAATGATGAAACAATATTGGTCGACAATCGTTTAAGTGTTTTTTGTTTTGTAAAATTGTTGCTACATATACAACAGTTGAAAAAGAATATTAATTTTGAAATTATGACTGAAATGTGGAATATTCTTTATTAGAAGTGACATTTGGTGTTCTTATAGAATTTGTGGAATCATTACTCAAAAACTAGTTTGCGTATACAAGATGTTAGTGTTATGAACGAACTGTTAGCTTGGGTCAAATACTTTATAGATAGATTATTTGTATTTTTCATATTTTGTTTTTTAAAGGAAAGACTGCTTCCCAACTTTAAGGTTGTTCTTTCTTCACTAATATCTAAAAATTATTTTCATTAAAGTATATAACCTTTCTTATTAAGGGCTTAGCTTTTTCCCATCAAAATACTAAGATTTCAACGTCCAAACAATTGCGATGTCTTAGTATTATCTTATTTTTACAAGTTACGCTACTCTTTATTATCAGGACATATGTTTTTAGTTTAACTAGGAGCTAAGCACACTTTTGCATCAAGACTAAATACTTTTTTTTTTAGAAATAACTAGGCTTACTCCTTTATTAAGAACTAAAAGACTATTTTATAAATAATCAAGCCTTTTCTATTACTACTTGCTATTTTTTCCTTCAAGAAACTAAATAAACTTTTTATCAATAGCTGTTCTTCTTGATCAAGTCTTAAGCTTTTCCATTCATCAAGAATTAAGATTACTTTTTATCAAAAACCAATCTAACTTATTCATCAAAGCCATCCATTCTCTTTCATCAAGACTATTACGTCATCTTCTTTCATCAAGATTCAAACTTCTATATCGTCAAGACTCTCACGTCCGTCGTCTTTTCTTTTTTTTTATCAAGAACCTCAAAATAAGCTTACTTTCCTTCAAACAGTTTTCGTTTTCATCAAGATCTAAGCTTATTTCAAGAACGTCGTTTTTTTCTCAAAACTCTCACGTCATCTTTTACCAACAAGGACTTAGAAATAAGCCTACATTTCTTTTAAGACTTTAACGTCATCTTTTTCAACAAGACCTAAGCTTACATTTTCAACAAGACCTAAGCTTACTTTTTCATCAAAACTTTCACTTCTTTTTCATCGAAAAACTACGCTAACAACCCCAACAAGTGCAACCATGAGTCGCGAAACTAGGTCCGTTGTTTTGGACGAAGTGAAGTCTTACAGACCGACTCGACTACGATCCGTGGAGACCCGAGTCACTCGGTACGGGGGTCACCAGGAGGTGGAAAAGAAGGGGTCGTCCGGGGTTTTCCACGTTCGAATTCCCCAAGAAGAGACCCAACCCAGCAGAAGGATGTGGTTCGCGCCGGATTACAGACCGGACCTCAAAGTTGCAGTTATTCTTCCAGGACTGCTGCTTGGTAAGTAAGATTTTTTAAAAGCACAATTGATACTGTTTGGCTAAATTAGATTTTCACTGAAGCTACATGGGGGCTAATATCAACGGCCCTCACTATTTCGAGCCACTATCAAGTGACAAAGCTGACATCTAAGCTGGTACCCAATGCGACATCGTACGCGGTGGCATTTATAAGCAATTTTTTCCGTCATGAATGATTAATTTATAGGATGGCTAAAAAGTGAGAAGAAACCTTCGAAGGTATCTTGCCACGCCGCGACCCTATGGGAAACCAGGGATACTTGACCCAATGGGGTTCTTTCCAGGAGGATCTGGCAATAGCTCTTCGGTTTTGTTTTCATGTCTCTCGAATTACTGTTGTTTTGGTATTCGGGAGTTAGTTTTCGAAGAGAATATTTTAGTTGTTAATTTTTTTAAATTCCAACTTCTTTCAATGCAAGTTTTCCTTGATAAATGATTAAAATAACCAACAGCACAGCAAGAAGTTGTAATTTAAAAAAAATAACAACTAAAATAACTTATTCTTAGAAAACTCAATTTCGAATATCAACAAAAGTAATTCGAGAGACATGAAAACAAAACCGCAGAGCTATTGCCAGATTCTCCGTGAAACAACCCCATAAGGCGTTTTTATTATAACTAAAATAAGTTTTGAGAGTAAAAACAGATATCACTTTTTCCCCCTTTAAGTTAGCTATAAATACATGGTAAAAACAAAATCAAAGTATTTCCTATGTTTTTAAGAAATTTGA
Source organism: Oedothorax gibbosus (assembly GCA_019343175.1). Lineage (NCBI taxonomy): Eukaryota > Metazoa > Arthropoda > Arachnida > Araneae > Linyphiidae > Oedothorax > Oedothorax gibbosus. Next base: position 3,953 of record JAFNEN010003521.1, read on the forward strand.
CAAAAAGCATTTTCTTGCACGATAAAGAAATCGCTTTACCAACTGGGTTCCCCAACCTCATAAGAATAGTGCAAGAAACTAAAATAATCGAACTAAATATAATGCAAATTGAGATTTTTAAAACCATTGTGTGTTAAGATAGAGAACGCACTAAACTAAAATACATCAATGACTTTAACGTCAATTTTAAGATAAAGGAAAATTTGTTTACGTATCTCCCCACCAAACACTTATGAATGGGGAATAGTGCTAAAAATACACCGTCACTTTTTTTTTGTTACCGAAGAATAGAAAACCCCAGACCCTTTACTTGCGTCATAAGTAACATTTTTTTTAGATACGATACTTGTACAGGGTGAGGCAAATAAAAGTGGCCCCTGTCTAGAGATAGGAATAGGTTGAAATGCTTGGCGAGAAAAACTCTTGAAGCCGCCTGAAAGCTTTCAAGTGGAAATAAAAGATTATTCAAGCGTGGCAATGGTTTCACTTGACAAACCTGTTTTTGCATTGGTTGGATTGGATTAGCATCACATTAGAGCTACTCATGGACTATTGGCCAGTTCAGATCGTAATGCGTTAGTGTGAGTTGCGATCATGTAAGTGTAAGTTGATCAATTCACAGGTGAAGATGAAACTCACAGTACAGCAAAGAGTGTTCATTGTAGAAAATATTATTAAAAGGAATTCGTGGGGAAAATGTGACTAGTTGCTTGTTGAAGAATTTTAAGGTGTAAAAGTGCCAAAAAAGAGTACTACGCAACGATCAGTTACGAAATGGCGTCAGCCAGGATCTGCTGTCAACAAGTTCAAAAACATTCCGAAACGGGTCTGAACACCAGATTCTGGGTCTTGCAATCAATTTAGAATTGTGGCGGCTACCACACGCACGCAACCTCAATCAATCAGCCACTCGCCAGAGGGCGCAGATTTACCATCTCGTTCCTACCACTAATCTAAATAACAACGATAGCAGTAGTATAAAAGCCTAGGTAACTCATCTCTACCTCGAGGATCCTTTTGGTAGACTGTGGGTTGCCGAGGCCGCTACAGTGGTGACCCCCGGACGTGACGTCACCCACTCCAACGACGCTCCTGCTACGATGTGCTCAACCACGGTTGCTCACTCGCTGCTAGTGCACTCAACGCTGCACACAACTCAACTCAACGCTTCCCACAACTCAACGGCCAATGGCACACAACTCAACCGCAACACAACGCACAGCGAAGCAACCTGCGCACGGTTACTAACCACGTCTCTAGGAGGGGAGTGGTGTGGCGGCTACCACACGCACGCAACGCAACCTCAATCAATCAGCCACTCGCCAGAGGGCGCAGATTTACCATCTCGTTCCATATCTAAATAACAACGATAGCAGTAGTATAAAAGCCTAGGTAACTCATCTCTACCTTGAGGATCCTTTTGGTAGACTGCGAGGTCGAGGGTAGGTCGAGGGCCTTTGGTAGAGGGGTACTAACGAGCCTCTGCTTACCCCGGCGTCTCTTACCTATTCTGAACTATACTCTAGACATAAATGCCTTGTTCGGTCTGCATTTGCCATTCCCCCTGTGCACCATTGGTACAAGAGTAATCGTCCCGGCGGATCTCTATCCCTTCGGTGCAGCGGACAGGAGCAAACTACGATAACACGATTTCGTAGTGGCCACCTAAGAACATTGACATATAACAACAAAGAAAAGGAATTCCCAAATTGTACCAAGTGTTCCAAAGACCAAGCCACGCCAGAGCACATCCTTGAATGCTTGGGACTCGATAAAGAAGATCTTCTTGAGCGACCATTGTTGGTTATTAATTTCTTGAGAGTGTGAAATATCATAGACCTGGTCTAGCTCTGCTGGGCAACAGGGATCAGCAACAACAACTAAAACCATGCATATATTTTTCGGTCATCGGGTTTTACTTCCACCGGAGTGCGGTTCTTTTTCATTGCGATATTAAAATTGAAAACGATGTCAAAACTATTGTTTTTAATTACTTTATATAAAAATTAAATTTAATTAGACATCCTAATGAAAAGTTTTTTGTTTATTTCGTTTTAGAAATGTCAAATGAAGACGGTAACTACACTGCTTACAACAATTAGGGGAACACATGGTTTAAACTCCTTCACCCCCAATGATTCCATTTGGTATCATCAGCTTCCGATTTTCTTTCTCACTAAGTTGAGCTTGTTCTTATTTTTCGTTAGATGGAAGAATCATGTCTTTTGAAGAATTAAATAATGTTTGTTTTAATTAAATGAAAATATGAAAAACATGGTAAAATAAAATTATCTCCCAAAATATTTTATGAAATAAATTGACCCTAAATTCTTCACGCTTACATTCTTAGATGTTTAAAAATTGATTTTAACTTTTTTTTAACAAATAAAGTTTTGAAAAAGTTATTGTTATAATTTATTCAAAAGTAATGCTTCCTTAATTCCCCCCCCCCCGTAAATTTTAGTTAAAAAATTAGGATTTTTTCCCCTGTGTTTTACCATTTCATTCTGGATGCATAATGAATCTATTTCACAAATTTTAGATTTGTAGAATAAAAAAATAAAACGTTGGAACTGAAAGGGTTAACAAAAGTACGAAAAGTGCTCCTCTAATTGTTTTGAGCAGTGTACAACGACCACGCTGATGTCGAAGTTAAAGCTACGGCCTACGTCAAACACCGTCTTCTACCCCACACACAAACCCCTCTCCGCCCACTTCGAATTATCCATTGATTGTTTATACATCATTTCTCAACGCTAACCACTTCAACTAACACCGTTTAAAGATTTGACATCAATCCAAGTTCCCGTCTTTACCGATTACCAAAGCAAGTCAACAATGCAATGTTACCACAGTCCCCTTTGCGAACTAAAGACTAGGATAATAACTCAATATTTGTCAAGTGTATAAGCCTATGATATATTTGAGTCAGTAAATCTAGGGACTTATGATAGTCGCCGAGTATAATCGTCATAATTAGATTAATGCTTTAGTAATTAGTCAAATTGTTGAAAATGCCCAAAGGCAAAGTTCTTCCCATTAGTTCAATTTCACGGGACGCGAAGAATTCTTAGTTTTCACTTAGGAAAAATTATATTTTCAGGTTTGTTTTATTGTTCATTGTAGAAGAGACATTCTGAGATATAGAATAAATACTGCCCCTCAATACCAAAACCCGGAAAGACACTACTAATACCTTAATTCGTCTGTAAAATACTGGTTTTTTTTTAACCCTTTCAGGCCCAGTGATGCCATTTGGCATCATCACTTTTGAATTTTTTTCAATCGTCTATAGCTATTTATGATATTCAAAAGCACATCATTCGATTCTTCAATCCTTTTTCTATTAGAAAATATATTTTTTTAAATCTCAATAGAAGCCGGCACTATTATTTTTTTTTAATTAGAAAATAGCAACTTTGCGCGTTTTACTTCATTTTGGAAAAGTTGACATAATTAAATCCCTATTTTAACTATTTTGGTTGAAAAAATTACTACAAAAATTTTGAGGATATGTTCAGATAGGTTAAAATATATAAATAGACGATCTTTTATGTTAAAATAATTATTTTAAATTGTTGTTTTCCATTATTAAAAAGTCATGATGCCAAATGGCATCGTTGGGACTTGCTGGGCACAACTCTTATTGGCGACTTTGCTGCTTACGTTGATATCTCCGTGCATGATCTGGTTTTTTTCATACCTCGGGCTATTTTTCTCCTTTCCCTCTTCGTGCATGCTTTCTGGAAATAGATTTTTTTTAATTTAAAAATTATCCAAGTTAAATTTATGTATTGTGTAAACGATGCCGAAGAGAAAAACAGAAATTTCGTCACTGGATAAGGCAGTGTATATGCTCATGAACGGCGATATTTCTGATGTAGAATTTGAAAACTCTGATGAAGATTTTGATACAACTGTTGAAAATGTGAGAAATACAAATACAGGCGATGCTGAAGATCAAATTATCCCAATTGTGAACGGGTTATCACACAAAATTGAGGTTGAATTTGAAGCAGATGAAGGGGAAGACGATTAAGTTAAAGTACAGGCACCTGAAGGCAAGGCAAGTGAAGAGGCAGAAAACAGGCTCTAAGAAGAAAAACACGTTTGTTCCTTGGAAAAAGCAAGATCTAAGTTTTTGCACCGAATTTCAAGAAACTTTTAAAAATCCGCCGGTTGACGAACTATCACTTTTGGGATATTTCAAGCTATTTTGTGATGATAGTATGATTGAGAACTTTGCAGCACAAACGCTTCTGTACTCTTGCCAGTCGACATGCCACTCCATAACTCCAGTCGACATGCCACTCTAGCCTCAACCTGTGTCAGATGTGAGGTTTGACTATCTTGGCCATTGGCCCATATATATTGATAAAAAAAAAGACGATGTAAACTCTGCGTCAAGAATTATTCCCGAGTAATGTGTGAAAAATGTAATGTGGCACTATGCTTGAATAAGAATAACAATTGTTTTAAATCTTATCATCAAAAATAATGTAGGTGCCTATATACATTATTTACACATGTTTATAAATACCCAATTGAATTTTTTTTCTGCACCAAAATGTGGAATATTTAGCTTTCATTCCATTTATGGAAATATTGATGTTTGTATTCCTTAATATTCAATAATTAATTATACTTTACTTATTTTCGAATTACAATATTTAATTGCACAAGGTGCATACTTTTGTGCTAAATTTTTTTTTTTGTACATTTGAAAATGTTTCTTAAAGCAATAAATAATTAATTACTTTTTAATAAGTTTCATTCTTCAAATTGAATATAACCATGTTTTCTTTTATACTTCTTAAGTCCCAATGATGCCATTTGGCATCATTTCAAAAATAAATTATAAAATTTAAAAAAAAAATTCTTATGGAATTCTTATCTTAGACCTAAAATGAGCTTATTTTGTGAATATCAGAATTTTCTGTAGTGTAGTAATTTTTTGAGACTGAAAGGGTTAAGGGGGATCGAATGGGTGTTTGGGTCAAAAAGGTCGATTTTCTGTTTTTTTTATTTTGCTTATCATTAGCTTTAATTTAAGACCAAGATTATGGATTTCTGTTTAGGGGTTTTCTTTTTATAAGCATTTTTGAGAAACTCTTAATATCATTTCTCACCTAAACCTTACTTTTGCGTTTCCTGAAATATAAGGTTTTTTTAACAGTTACTTTAGGAACATTTTTTTCAGGAACTATAAAAGTTATCAACATATTTTGTTTTTTATTTCTTCACCATTAATAGCTCTTTGATTTAAACTGAGGAATTTTTAATATCTCTGCTCAAAAAAAATTATCTAACTTTAAATCTGATTTTTTAGTTTTTCAATACATATTTTTTAAAAAATCACTGTAAAAGTATTTTTTAATATTTTGAAATATCCTTAATTTAAATCAAAGAAATATATGTAAGGAACAAAATATAAAAAAGTTTATGATGATATCTCGTATAGTTCCTGAGAAAAATTTTCCTAAAAATAGGTAAATTAACATGGTGGAGCTATCCGACCCCCCTTAAGGCAAAAAGTAAAATGACTTTTAATAAAAAATATTTTAAGGCTAGATGAAAATGCAGTTTTTAAATAAAAAAAAACATTTAAAAAAAAAGTAACGTTAATTTCAATGTTACATCCGAAACTGGATTAAAACATAAAATCTTTATTTTTAGAGATATACCATTCTGGGCCTAAGAAACAAACATGTTCTTTTGTGATAAAAAGTTACGAATTTGAATGTATAATCATTGGAGTGAAAAATGTAAATTACGATTTTTCTTAATCAATTAAAGATTTCCGAAGAAAAAAAGAAAAGATTACGACATCTTCTTCGCGAACTAAGCCAAGTGTATTTCGAGCCGCCTCTTGGCAATGACATTTTCGATTAAAACAAGATGGCGACTGCTCTTTTGGTTCTGCTTACAGAGCAGGAATGGCTTTTCATTGAAAAGTATTTTTGAAAATATTCAATCAAGTATAAAATTTTACAACATTTATGACTGTTAATTTATGGTCGCAGCGTTAGATATAGTTTTGTTCACATACTGTACTGTTTTTTTTTACGAAAAATTCCATACAATTTGGAAAAAAGAAGTTCTTTTTTTAAATTTTAAACAAATTTGAATTGTTATTCATTGAAATTTTTCTCGTACAACAGCTGAAAGTCCCCCCCCCCCCCTTAAAAAGAGCTGATTATATATCTTTTTGTCGCCACAATTTTCCATGTTCATTAACTTTCTTTCGAAAAAGGGAAGAATAAATAAGTAGTAAAATTGATACTTTAAAAATAAAAGCGAACTCTTGCATATTTTTTTTATTCAAAGTTAGAATTCGCTATGCATCTTTCCATACATATATAATGAACCATCAAAAGAACTCTATTGTGATATGACATCAATCCAAACTGAATCATATAACTTAAATAAATATTTTTCAAGTGTTTTATTTTTATTTTAAATAAAGTTTCTCGTACGTTTGCCGAAATGGCTACAGTGAAAATATTGAATGAAAATGGAATTTGCATGTTATTTCAATGTAGATTAAATTTTCAGTTATTTAAATTTTAAATATACTTCTAATTTAAATTTTTAATGAAATTTGGGATGTAACCTAGTCTGATTTTTTGCTTCAAAATGATGTATCCCACATGTTTGTGCGACTTGCGGTTCGTTCTGTGAAAGTGGGTGACGGACAGACGGACTGAACGATTAGGACGAACTGAACAATTATAATACCTTCCACTTTTTACGTTATAAACGTAGGGTGGAAGCTAAAATTCATATTTTTTTTTATATCGCAGTGGTTTACATGACAGAATAGTAAAATTTAGACCATCAATTTAAATTCATATGGAGGGGACAAAAAAGTAAATCAGCCACACGTAGTTTGTTATAGTGTGAGGCTCTGTAAAACCGTTTTCTCCTTTGATGTAGACAAGTGGCAGAGAAATTGCTAATCGTCAGCAGTGTTCGAAATTGGATAAAGAAATTTAGGAGCAATCTGTGGGACTAATTTAAAAAACTAGGCGCAAATGCATATTACCTAGGAGCATTTTTTTATTATGAAAAAAAAAACTTATTGGGAAATTTCTTCACGCTTTTTGGAGTCTATAGCTCCCAAAGGGACGATTTAAGATCGCCGGACTTGAGTGTTTATAGAGCCACCGGAGTTTCGCGATTTTAGAACAACTGGAGTTCCAAATTTTAAGAAGTCACAATTTACTACAACCTTTTTGCTAAGTAAGTGGATATTACGGTCGTCTGAGTTTTTAAAGTTTTTGTCAGAGTATCTATATATTTGACAATCAGAACAATTCGGGATTTTACAATAGCCCCAATTTGGAGATTTTATGAAGTTTCGAAATTTGTAGGGTTATTTTTAGAAATGC
>JAFNEN010003522.1:0-18902 GCA_019343175.1 Oedothorax gibbosus
ATCACCAAAATTTCTCAAACTAACATTTTACCTGTTTTTTTAAAAAAAAAGTTGCCGATCACCGATTTTGGTTAGTCTCTCCAAAACTAAATTAGTTGCATATTATGTGCTAATTTGAATACGTATTAGGAGTATTTATTACGTGCATAAAAAAGTTGATTTAAATGCGGCTTGAGGGCTAATTTAGGTGCGTTTTCGTGCTTTATTTACGTGCGTAATTTAAGGTTTATTGAAAGCATATATGCAGTATTAGATATGCAGATCACGTGACCTCCAATGCTAACGACGGGACACGCATGGAGGTTCTTTAAGAGGGCAAAACGGCCAGTGTTGCTGCCACTTTAATTAGAAAAATAGTACGAAAAAATACCATCTAATTCTAAAATTACAAAAAAATATCGTAAAAATACTAGCTGCATTTTAGAATCTTTTTAGTGACTTTAAATCCTTTTCTAGAATTTTTTTTTAAATTTTAGAAATAAAGGGTATTTTTCCGTAGTATTTTTCTCCTTAAAGTGGCAGCAACACTGGCCATTTTGCCCTCTTATTCTGGTCTCTATGCGCGTCCCGTCGTTAGCATTGGAGGTCACGTGATCTGCATATCTAATACTTTATGATATCTATGGGTGAACCCTAAATATGCTTTCAATAAGCCTTAAATGACGTGACCTGCCAATCTAATACTTTAACATCTATGGGTGATATCTGATGGGTTCACCTTAGTGCACAGTAAAATGCTAATTGGTTATTTAAGGGGAATATTTAAAACTTCATCTTGTTTTGAGGTTTATATTAGGCACGTATTGGGAGATTTCATTATTTGCGAAAGTAAGTTTTAGGTGCTTGTTAAAGTCAATTTAGTTGCGTGATAATGGTTTAGTTAGCAAATGTTAATTTTTGAGAAATTTTGGCGATGTTGCAGGCCGTACCTACTTGTTTGGAGGGAGTTGTTGGGGGTTGAGAAAGCGCATAAAAAACAATAAATTTAGCTTAGAAATAATCAATTTCAGAATAATTCCTTATTAGAAGGACGTTAAAAAGCGAAACCTAAAATAGGTGAAACATTTTGTTTGAATGTTAAACAATAGGGTACTTGACAGTATCGCTAAAATTAAATACCTTCCAATATTAAACTACAGTTTGAACCCAAATATAACAAACGTATATATTTTTTGGCAAAATAAATCTTTAAATAATTTAAAAAAATCATTTTCGAATGGCTTTTTTTTCATCGGTACGTCACGTGATCACAAACACGCCGATTTGGCTGACGTCACTAGTATGTATAAACAAACCGGTGTCATGTTTTTTGTTTGTAATTAAACTGGTTTTAATATAACTTACTATTAAAATAAGAATTATATAGATAATGGGTGGAGGTTTTACAGAAGCGGATAGTTCAAATGTGCTTAAAGTAGATTCCAAAATGGTGTTTCAAAATTTGTTTATAGTTACTAGTGACATCATAGATACCACGTGACAGCCACAAAGCGTTTTCGGGAGTGATTTTTCGTCTTAATTTTAAAATTCAATTTTCCTCCTTTTTATGGGGTATTTGAAAAAAAGAAAGTACGGGTCTAATATTTTTGGCATAAGAATATTTTAAGCCAATACAAATTTTTTAGTCAAGTACCCTATTATGGACGTAATTAGGTGCTCATTTTTGGCTTATTTAGAGAAAGATTAACGTCAATTTAAGTCCGTTTTCAATTCTCTTTGAGGAAATATTTAAACATTGAAGGGTCTAGTAGGGTTAAGATCCGCTTTAAGTGGGTATATATTGCATATTTAGGTGCGTAATGAGCTTTTTAGATGCAGTTCTTTTAAGCGTGAGAAGGGAAACCGATTAACACTTTTCTCTATGGAGGATTTTTGTTTCCGCGTAATATGTAATAGGAATATCATTATCGAATCCTTAGTTGTACGACCGCCTTGGCCGTTTCAGGAGTGAAAGGGTTAAGGGCTATTGAGGTGCGTAACAATTGCTTATATGCTTGCGCGTTCAGTGGTTTATTACTAGCTTATAATGGGGAACTTGCATGTGTCGGGAAATAGCGAAATAATATTTGTAAATGAAACTTCATGCGATTCTAAGAACATCGACATTGCGGTACTAATTTAGGTTTTATAAAAGTATTTGTTCTGCTTGTAAGAAGTGAAAATATAAGTTAAAATTATGAGACTGTTTTAGTGGTGCGTATTGAGGGCAAATAAAGTTCGTACACTCTTAAAACAAAAGAGTGAAATCCACTCCTAGGGGAAGTGCATTTTCGGCACCAGAAAGGAGTGGAAATTAACTCAGACTGAGTTAAAACCGTTCGTTTGTTTTAAGAGTGTACAGAAGTTCCATTTACTCTCGGGTATTTTCTCAATATACGGTTTGCGGTGCAGACTTGTGCGATACAACCATAGCAGTTTTTATTTTCAACTTGCTATAGTAACTCTTCACACATGAATCAAACAGGGTGGAGTTTTTTTTTTTGTGGGATAGAAAACTATGTATAAATTAGTTACAACACGCGGGGTTAGAAATTAGCAATGCAACGCGAGAGCGCGATCCCCGTTTAAAGTTTAACCTTAAAATAACAAATAAAGATCACGGTTGCCAAATATAATTCAAGTTTGCTGTGCGGGTTTAAGAAATGGCAGGGTTGTAATATTTGGCGAATTTCGCTTAAAAACGATCTATTGCGATTCTGTCCGATTTTCGTCGCCAAGTGTTGCCATAATACTGATTTGGCGGGGTTACCATATTTGGAGAAAAATTGTCAGATATGCTCATTTAGATTAACCGAATTTTATTTTAAAAAGGATACTAAAGGCTGGACCCCCTTCGCGGGTTTATAAGACAACGGTTGACAGCTGCGGCTGTACGGCACGCGTGGCTCTTCCAGTTGTCCATGATATTTTTTATTCTTTCGCCAAAACTCGGCGATGAACTCATCGAAACCGGCTAGATGTGGGAATTAGAGTTTTTGAAAGTGGTTTATTCTAATAGAGAGCGTTAGTTCACTAGACCTTTGGGCTAAAGCTTAAATGCGATTCTAATAAGTGGTTTATCTAAATGCCCGACAAGGGTTAAAGCGCGTAATAAGTGCAGTATTTATTTCGTATAAGGGACATTAAATGAACGCGGTACCCAAACAATTAAATCCAGTATTTTTATCGCTAGTATTCAAATTAAACTATTTTTACAAAGAACTAACATTCAATAAACATATACGAAAAATGATGAATATTAAAATGTAAGTTTTTTTTTTAAATTTAAAAATTCTAACGTTTTTCAAAATGCTACTCCTCCTACAATTTAAAGAATTTTGTAATGGATTTTTTTTTCAAAATGTTCCCACAACATCTATTAATAAAAGTTGGTATGGATATTGAGCTATCAGTTAAACAAAATAAAAAAGTTATGTAGCTTTATGTATAAAAATGGCCAAAAAATTAAAAAAAAAATTGTAATTTTTTTCCCCTTCATTTAAAAAAAAATATTTTCAAACTAGACTTTATCTCATACCAACTTTGTTAAGCATATGTTTCAACACAGGACAAATTTTGGAGCTCTACATTAATTTACCTAAAAGCTTAGGGTTTAACCATTCACAAGCTGAAAACTAGGTTTCCATTCACAATAAACTCGACATAGGTTTGTAATATCCTTAGGTCACAGCATTCGAGCATGTTTAATTATTTTCTGGGCAGCCTTAAATTTTGGGTCATGCGTCCCCTTAAGTGTTTACAAGGGATATTTTTTTGTGCAATAAAAATAATTTTGGTGCAGATTAAATGTGTTCAATAAATTCAAATTTAGTAAAAAAAAAATACGTTGATTGATGAAGAAACGATGATGAAGAAATGATTTTGATTTCGTAACGAAATTGCCATGGTAAGGACACGGACGCGATTGGTCACAGTGTATAAACTATTTTTTTCCTTAATGGATTAATTGCGAGATAGTGCCATTTTCAAGCAAAAGTATCAAATTTTTCACAAGATATTTAGTAAAGATTATAAATCATAGATAGCAGCAGCAGCAAAGTGTTTTTCAGTTAACATTGAAACTAGAATAGAGAAGAACAATTGTTAAAATATATGGCTGCTTTTAAATGAAATATGTTAACATCTAAAGAAATTTATCGTTTTTTAAAATTAACTCTGAAGCCGAAATAATTGATTGCGCGGATGTAATTTAGCTGTTAATCAACCATATCAAACTTTTAACAAGGAACCTTTTTAGTACCGATTTCAGATCATAGATGGCAGCAGCATAATTGTTCTGTCATTGGTATTAGTCCAAAAATCTTTCTAGTACTTACTAATCTAGGACGACTTACACCCGTCTTTAATTTAGCCAAACCATTGAAAACTTAAATAATTGTTAATTAAAATAATTGTTATTTCTCTACCTTCAGGCATAAAATTTAAGATCCTCTCTTTAATCGTCTGTCCAACTAAACGCACCAGTGTTCAAAAACCACTAAATCGAATAGAAAACTTTCTCCATTTTGAATGTTCGTTACTATCGCAATCCTTTCATTAGCTTATAATATATTTCTTACCTAGGTAGTTGAAAATAAAAAGAAAGTTGCAGTGTATGTCCGAAACAATTTTTATTTATATATATTTTTCTTTAGTTCTTGTATTTTCGACCCTGATATCGTTTCCGTAGTAATTCGTACGGTCAAATCCTTATTAGTCTAGTCAAATTTTGATTTGATCTGGACAAAATTGCTTCAGAAGCATTTTAAATGGCATTCGTATCAGAAAATGGTGTATTTTAACATATCCAAAATCGGACAAAATCTGAGCATGGGAAACCCCCGAAAAATGCAATTCAAAATGGTGGTCATTTTTCCATGTTATCGCATTTCTTAGTATCAGATTAAATGTTTTCCAATGGCTAATTTTAATATGACAATAACTATAATATTGAAATAAACGTTTTTTTATGTGTCCGGCTTTTAGGCCCAAGTTTGCGGGTTGGGGCCCAGGTTGAGTAGTCAGATTTTCTGGATGGGAAAATCGTAGACACGCATGCCATATGATTTTGTGGCATTTAAAAGATCCCTTAAGTACGTAACCATTTGGATTGCCTTCTCTCGCCAAATTAAATCTCGGCATGCTTTAACAATGGGCAAGATTAGGGAGTGATCTGGTGATAGAACAAGTGCTCATGAGGTCTATTAAAAGCAGGGGTGGGTTGACACGAGGAAGTAGATTTACAGAAATTTAACAGGCAACTTGGCTTAAATCAATGTCTGTGTGTTCTCTTTACAACCTCACATTGCAAGAATACACCAGGACTTCGTTTGAAACTAGCGAACAGCACAAAGAAGTTGGAGTGGGCAGGCGATCCAGAGATGTGACTTCCAGAAATTCATGGAATGCATGAAACCAATTTCCCCATTTCATTGCGACACATCCGTCAGAAATATTTTTACAGGAGTTACTGCTGATCAAAGTGTAAATGTGCATGAACTACATACTATGGCACAGAAATAATGAGCAAAATGGTTGGAAAAACCGGTATACACAAACACATATGCTGCTAAAAGAAGCGACAGAGTGAAGACATTGGAGTCAGCATCTGCTGTTACAAGCGCTAGCAAAGACATTGATATAGATCCAGCCTTGTTGTTTCAGAGAATGATGACTTTCGCTACAGTTGGTGACATGAATCTTGTAGATGCCTTAAATTATGAACTTTGTGCTTACCCGCCAACATTCTTCGAATCAAGAACTCTATTGAAAAAAGCTGACAAGCCTCAGTTAGCCCATGCGATAATGGAAAAAGTGTAATAACTTGTGTGCAAGAAGATATTCCAGAAACTGAAGCGATTGGGGTCGACTGCCTGGAAGAGACCTTAAAGTTTTGAAAGTGAAGAACTGGAGGTCGTTGGCCATGAACAGGTCGGCCTGGGAAGGACTTTTAAGGAAGGCCAGGTCCCATCCTGGGCTGTCGCGCCACTGAAGAAGAAGCAATTGTCCAGTACGTTTTAGATGGTGGATCCCTACTTCATCATGTGCCGTAGAAGACTGGGGATACATACCAGAACATTGCAGATTCCTACGCCAACTTCAAATTGCATAATTATGGCACAGCTATTGTTGTCTTCGATGGCTGCGATAGTGCTCCTTCAATTAAGGACATGACTCACAGACGGCGCATCAATTCCAAAATTAGCAAGACTGTGAACTTTATTCCTAAGTTAGTTGGTCACAAAGAGAATTTCTTGTGGTTAATGATACAAATAAGAAACGTATTATTATACTCGTATCAGAGGCCTTGACGAAAATTGGGTGCACTGTTCAACATGCTGGTGGAGATGCAGACTTCGATATTGTTCATTCAGCAGTATCATCATCCTAAATTAGAACTACCATCACTATTAGCGAAGATACAGACTAGTTGATTCTTTTGTTAAACCATGCTGAAAGCAATCGTTTTAAAGTATACTTCCGGAGCGATATTAGACGTGGATTCTACCACCCCGTGTACGATATTTTTGGAATTAAAGTCTTGCTGAGTAGTGATATTTGTAACAACATTTTGTTTTCACATGCTTTTACTGGTTTTGATACTACGTCTAGAATCTTTGGAATTGGAAAAGCTACAGCACTGGAAAAACAAGGATAAACAGCTACAGGTGGCTGCAAACGTATTTTCCTCAGATGGAAGACAACAGATTGACATTGAATCTGCAAGGACATAATGCTATTTTACTACTATATGGCTGCAAGATAGGGGATTCTCTATGAACACTTCGTTATCGAATGGTAGTGGAAAAAGTTGCAACAGCTAAATTATGTGTCACACCTGCACGTTTGCCACCAACAGAGTCAGCACCAAAGCACCATAGTTATCGTACGTACTACCAAAATCAGTGTTTGGAAATCAAAAGAAACATTGGTTTCATGGAAAAAGGAAATTGGTTTCATGCATTCATAGCAAAAGTCATCATTCTCTGAAACAACAAGGCTGGATCCATATCAATGTCTTTGCTAGCACTTGTAACAGCAGATGCTGACTTTAGTGTCTTCACTCTGTCGCTTCTTTTAGCAGCATATGTGTTTGTGTATACCGGTTTTCCAACCATTTTGCTTATTATTTCTGTGCCAATGGTAATGTAGTTCATGTACATTTACACTTGGATCAGCAGTAACTCCTGTAACAATATTTCTGACAGATGTGTCGCATGAAATGGGGAAATTGGTTACATGCATTCCATAAATTTCTGGAAGTCACTTATATCTCAGGATCACCTGTTCACTCCAACTTCTTTGTGTTGTTCGCTAGTTTCAAACGAGTCCTGGTGTATTCTTGCATTGCGAGGTTGTAAAGAGAACACACAGGCATTGATTTAAGCCAAGTTGCCTGTTAAATTTCTGTAAATATACTTCCTCAACCCACCCCTGCTTTTAATAGACCTCATGAGCCACTTGTTCTATCATCAGATCAATCCCTAATCCTGCCCATTGTTAAAGCATGCCGAGATTTAATATGCCGAGAGAAGGCAAGCCAAATGGGTACTTAAGGGATCTTTTACATGCCACAAAATCATATTGCATGCGTGCCTACGATTTTCCCATCCAGAAAATCTGATGACCCAGCCAGGGCTCCAACCCGCAAACTTGGGCTTATAAGCCGGACACATAAAGAAACATTTATTTTAATATTTTAGTTATTGTATTAAAAATAGCCATTAGAAAACATTTAATCTGATACTAAGAAATGCGATACCATGGAAAAATGGCCGCCATTTTGAATTGCATTTTTTGGGGGTTTCCCATGCTCGGATTTTGTCCGATTTTGGATATGTTAAAATATACCATTTTCTCTGATACGAATGCCCTTTAAAATGCTTCTGAAGCAATTTTGTCGAGGTTGATGGGTTTTTTTCTTAGTTTGACTAGACTATATAGTTTGTACCATTCAATGGACAAGTTGCATGAAACGCGAAATTCATAATATATGTGTTTTTCTGGTACATTAGAAGCTGCAGATCCGAATGTAAGGTGAAATATTCACAAATATGTTTAGTTTCAACAAAAAATGCATTTGAAATTTGCCGAAAATGTACGTCACTGAAAACAGCTCTGACGTCAACTGTTATGTTTTTGGCGATGTTTCGATCTATGCTGTAATACACTTTATAAAATAGTAAACCTTACAATTTCTGAGAAACCTCATTAAAAGAAGACAATATATTGTAACCAGTTCATATCAAGGAAGTTAAACAGCTTGTTCCAAGTTTGGTTCTTAGTTAAAATATACACACTAGAGCGCGTATGAGCTATTGCAGAACTATTGACTGTTGTATCTGATCGGAATAGTGGAGTGAAATTGTTCAACGTTTGAAGAAATTAACTGGAATGAACACGACATGTTTCTGTAAAATAGCATAACTTTTTAAGAGTTTGATAAGGATGAAAGCACTTTTCACAGTTTCAAAAGCGATACAGTGAACGTGATACGAAATGACACGCACAAGAACAAAAAAAAGCCAACCGTGACGTCATCTGTTATGCTAAGGAGGTTTAACAGGAGTGACGTATCATTAACTTTAAAAATGAATTTAAAAATAAATACATCTTTAAAACCAGAATTATTCGAGTTTTAGAGGTTTTTTAATATGCTTAATCGAATAAATATGTTTCTGGAAAACGCTGTAATTGTCCATTGATCTAAAGGCAATAGGCCAGTAGGCTGGAAAAGGCAATGTTTGAAGGCGAAGTGTTTGCCTGACTAATTCTACAAAAAATATATGGCGTCCTGTGCGTTCTGCAGATGATTTTATTTTTGAGGATTTCTGTACGAAATGAAAAATATATAGTAATGTGTTAAGGTTTTGGGGGAATGACGAGTTTACATTTCTTTGCCAGTAAACATAAGGCATTTGGAATTAGACAGGATTTATACATTATTTGAGGAATTACGTTTCTTTGTTTTATTTTTGGTTGTCAATAATAAATGTGCTAAATGTTGACGATTTGAAGTTGATTGTCAAGTTTTGGTCCAAACATAGATAAAACAATGGAAATAACCTTATGTAAAAAAATTCTTGATTTTAAGTTATACCTTGCCCCATCGTCGGGAATTGTCAGTTTCGCTGTTCGGTGATTCCTAGCGCCTGACACTGTGCAAAGGGTTTTAAAGAGGTCTTTACTGTTTTCTTATTCTAGGTAAGTTTTTTTTTTAAAGAAAACGATTATATTCACTCCGTTCTCGCATTGACCCGGGAGCTGCGAAACTCCGCCGGATTAGACCTTGCATGCAGAAGGTCTCAGGTCTCCCCGTGAATCGCCAAAATACCTGCTCACCAAAATACCAACAGCCCGTGCAGCCTAAAAAATTGTCTGACGAATAATACCCGCATGGAGAGAGTGTAGGTTAAATATCCTCTAAAGGCCCACTGACTTGCCATCCTTAAAAATTGCGTTGGGTGCCTACTCAGGTGTCGGCTCATCACTTGACTGTTCTAAATAGGTATTTGACTAAAAACATTTTTTTTTGGCTTAAAATATTCTTATGCCAAAAATATTAGACCCGTATTTTTCTTTTTTTCAAAATCCCCATAAAAAAAGGGGGGGGGGGGTAATGAATTTTTAAATTAGAACGAAAAATTACGCCCGAAAACGCTTTGTGGTTGTCACGTTGTATCTATGATGTCACTAGTAACTATAAACAAACTTTGAAACACCATTTTGGAATCTACTTTAAGCAAATTTGAACTATCCGCTTCTGTAAAACCTCCCCCCATTATCTATATAATTCTTATTTTAATAGTAAGTTAGATTAAATCCAGTTTAATTACAAACAAAAATACATCACACCGGTTTGTTTATACATACTAGTGACGTCAATCAAATCGACGTGTTTGTGATCACGTGCCGTACCGATGAAAAAAAAACCATTTTAAAATGATTTTTATGAATTATTGAAAGATTTATTTTGCACAAAAATATATACGTTTGTTATATTTGGGTTCAAACTATAATTTAATTAATATTGGAAGGTATTTTAGCGATACTGTCAAGTACCCTATTATGACTCCAGTTGCCAATAGTCCTCGTGTAGCTCTAGTGCGACGATAATTCAAACTAACCCGAACCCGCTTTCTCGCTATTGGTAACAATAGCTCTAGGAATAAAAAAAAAGAAAATCAAGAGTGCCGCAGTTCTATTTCGGGAAATCCTTTCTCTAAAGACTTATTATAGAGGAAAAACTAAGCACTGGTTAATATAAACAGAGGCAAACATGACAACAAAAAGCCACCCAAGTCAAGTGTGAGCTTGGCGCGGTTTCAAAACCAGACCCTAAAAACATGGCGATCCATTTTTGTTTATTTTTTTTATGGGATCACCATTTTTTAAAGTTTTTGTATTGATAACAAAATTATGAAAATCCAATATGAATATTTCTGACAACTTTTTTAAATAGACAGCAACGATTTAGTCGCCAAAATTAGGATACTTTGTTTCGTATTTAGATTTTCATCTTGGATTCCCCAACCGGTTTTTATTTACTGTTAGATGCTCAAGTTTGTCTCTTTAGGTCGTTGATTCTCTCGCGTCGTGGCATTGGAAGAAGGGTTGTCACTACTGTTCTCGAAACTCAACCAAGGACGGAAAGTCTAAACACCTTGAATTCTCAATAAAAAAGGGTACTTGACTGTATCGCTAAAATACCTTCCAATATTAAATTAATTATAGTTTGAACCCAAATATAACAAACGCATATATTTTTTTGCAAACTAAATCTATAAATAATTCATAAAAATAATTTTCAAATGGCTTTTCATCGGTACGTCACGTGATCAAAAAACAAGTCGATTTGGCTGACGTCACTAGTATATATAAACAAACCGGTGTGATGTTTTTTTTTGCTTGCAATTAAACTGGATTTAATCTAATTTACTATTAAAACAAGAATTATATAGATAATGGTAGGAGGTTTTACAAAAGCGGATAGTTCAAATTTGCTTAAAGTAGATTTCAAAATGGTGTTTCAAAGTTTGTTTATAGTTACTAGTGACGTCAAAGATACCACGTGACAGCCACAAAGCGTTTTCGGGCGTAATTTTTCGCCCTAATTTTAAAAATTCCTTTTTCTCCCTTTTTATGGGGTATTTGAAAAAAAAGAAAAATACGGGTCTGATATTTTTGGCATGAGAATATTTAAAAAATTCTCCTATTATTTCGCTTTCGATTTAGAGTGTAAAGGTGCATAAACGATTGTAATATGTAGAAATTGTCAAGAAAACTATATATTGAGTGACAAATTGATCGTAGCCTACAAGCGGCAAATCTTTAAATCCGGTCCTGGCCAAATGATGTTATAAGGAAAATCGACGTGTGCAAAGAAACGTTCAAACTAAAATTTCGTTTATCTTTCTGATTTCGTGCACTTTGACGCAAAAAAATGTAAATGTCTCAGAGTATATAGCTTTTAGAGAAAAACTGATTTCATTTAGAATCTATGTTCCAAATATAATTAATCATTTCTAAAAACCTAGCCAACAAAAATAACAATCTAGCCTTGTGTACTCTAAAAATGGACAACATAAAATTAAATAAAATTTTCTGTGTTTCGCCAAATGAGAAATACGTTGCCAAATCACTTCAAATGAGGCTTACAGTTCTGTAATACTGCAAAAGAATATAGGGCATGGTTACGAGTAAACTCATTCACAACAGGGGCGAAAAAATTCAAAAACAAATCCCTATGAAGTGTTGCCAAAAAAAACCGAGTGTCGCAATTATGTAACACGTAAATTTCACGCCGTTTTTTCGATTGCTGTGTCTAAATAAGAAAAAATGTTCATAGGTGGTTACAAAATATCCTTCTTGGATTGATAAAGATTTAAAGTGTTTTTTTGTTTTCAATTCAATTCTTTTTTACTCACCAAAGACCATTTTAATAATGCTCTTCTAACTCAGTTTTTATCCTACTTTTCTTTATTTAATTCAAAAGAATTAAAAAAATTAAAAAGTAGGTATTGACAAGCGGTCGATGTCCGTCTGTCTGTCCGTACCCCCTTCCAAAATCGGTTCTATCATTCATCTTAAAAATTTTTTTTTTTGTTAGAAAGCTATGTTCTCAGAGGCCCAACTTTCATACTTTTTGTCCGCCTGTCTGTACGTCCGGACGGACATAAACCATTTCCCATTGACTTAGCATTAAAATTCAATTTTGAGTCATTTAAATCACTGTTGCCAAATCAATAATGGCATGAGAAACTTTATTTAAAAATATATGAAGCAAAATTATTTTTTTCATGAATCAGTTTTGGAATGACGTCATAAAATGTAGCACAATGTGATTCTTTGATTGTTCATTAATTGTTTACCAAGAAAGCGGAAAGGCATATTTTTTGCATACAATTATGGTTAGTTTTAATGTACATTTCGTATTTTTTTAATGCAGTTTGGAGTAGTTAATTATTTTGTTATTAATAAATATTTAATTATTTTCGAACTACAAATAAATAGAGCAGACGATAAAGAATATTAAGTTAATTTGTGAAAGACTATCAAGGAAAATAGTTGATTTTGGCTTTTTTTAGAAGTTTAAATTATAGCTGGATGCTGTGTTTAGCGATTTTTTTCCTAATGTGTGTAAATCTAGAGTAGAAACGATTGTTGATGATATTCACTGTTAGGAACCTAGTTGTTTCCCGATTAGAATTTCAGTAAGTATTTAAGTAACAGGAAAGTAGGCTATTTTAGTACTTTAAGAACTTCTTGTTTAAAATTTGGTTATGATTTGAGACGTCATGCTATGGTACCTCCACAGGTTTTGTCTACATAGCATACATTTATTTATAAACAGATTTTACAGGAGGAACCCAGAAATAAGCCCTTTCCCCTATAAAAGGCCTCCAGAAACTGAGTAAAATCAACTTGAAGAGTTAAATCTCAGTGGAGCATTCAATAAACAGTTGAAATGAATTATGGCTTTTTATGTGTAAAATATTTGTACAATTGTTTTGGAAAACATACTATTGGGCTTCAATAGTATTTTAAGACATTTTTAAAAAAAATATTTTCATCGGTTTTGGGGTACTGAGTCGCCTTAAGATTTCGTTAACTGCTCTCTGAGGTGGGGAAGGGGGGCTTGTTACTTCCTTAATCTAGATTCTTAGTTACTGAGCCGTTTTTAATATCTTAATTGTAGCCTTGGTGCGACGTTAGTCTAAATCGTAGAGGCTGGAGAGCCCAGTCGGTAAGGCGCCTCGAATTTGCATACGAAAGGTCCCAGATTCCGGCACGGGCATCAATAATAATAAAAGAAAGAGTCTGTTTGTTTGTGGATCGTGAAAGACCTACTTATACTGCTCGAAAAAATTGAAATTTAATATAGATTCCCTGTAATACCTACGTGTGCACCTGAGGCTTAGTTTTTTCATATTTGATTACGATTTTTCTAATTAATATAATTATTTACAAAAATACGTCATCCACCTGAGAGTGAGAGACCGAAACTGGGGCTTGACGTAATCCGTAGATAAACATGAAATCCAGTAAGTAGAGCCGTTAAAAAATTGACCCAAATTCGATTTCTACTTTTAATTTTCAATTTGAAAGAAACTTTAGCGCGAGCAAAAATTAAGTATAAACACGAAATATCAAGAGGTTTTAATTTGTAGGATTGTTACTTGACTATCATTATTTTATTTCATTTATTGATTGTAGAATGATTACCACATTTGGGTTGTTAAATTTTCGATTCCAAAAGTCGCCAATGAACAGACCGACCATTTTATTATAGCTGCGTCAAAAACAAATCTCCGTTATTAAAGGTTAACCCGTGCGACGCCGGGTTTAGAAAGCTGGTTGTCAAAAAACTGCCGATCTATAAATAGTATATGCATCCAAAAAGTCCGATGAATATTACCCCGTATAGATAAGTACACGTTAAACATCCTTCAAATTCCTTACTCCGTGTACGTTGTCTCCTTTACAAAAAAAAATGCGTTGGGTGCCCACTCGCAATACCACCAATATTAGAGGCCAAAGAACGAAGCAACTTACCGCAAAAACACTGGTGAAGCTGCTTATAGTTTCTTAGTAAACATACAAGAAAATCACCTGTAAAGCTATTGCAAGTTTCTTAGTAAACGAACAAGCAAAGCATCTGTAAATATACTACAGTTTTCTTAGTATGGTTACTAAGGAAATGTATGTGTACTAAGTTTAATGCAGTAAGGTTACTAGAAAAGTTCATGGCATCTGAGTTTCCTAGAGATTTTCTAGTAATACTACAGATTTTTTTTACTGTGTAGTAGACAAATTTCAGTAGTTAACCAATAAATGGTTGAAACATCTTTTCTCAAAGATTAAAGGAGATTGAGTTACGAATGATCATGGGTCAAAACCACAGAACCGGTCCACTAATATGAAGTCAAGCATTTTAGTTCGCTGGCCTTCAAATGTAGGTGGTATTGCTACTCGTCGGCTCGTCACTTGAATGTATAGTTCGAATTTACAGAGGTCCATCGCCAATAGCCCTCGTGTAGCTGTGCAATTGTGCGACGATAATTCAACATAACCCTACACTCTTAAAACAAACGAGCGGTTTTAACTCAGTCCGAGTGAATTTCCACTCCTTTCCGGTGCCGAAAATGCACTTCCCCTATAGGAGTGGATTTAACTCTCTTGTTTTAAGAGTGTATCTCCGCTTACAATATTACGATTGAGCTAAGGTGTTGCATGAACAGGGCCGGATTTAAAGATTTGCCGCTTGTAGGCTACGATTTTGCCGTCCCAGTCACAATTCTCTCCCAATTCGGGGAAAGGTAGCTGGTTAGCTGTAAAATAAGGTGGTATGTGTTGTTTAAAATAGATGCACATATTATAAACATCTAAGTACCTTTAGACACTAAATTGAAAACGAAATAGACGAATTTCTTTAAACTGTTCTACTATTCTATTTGTCTTTCAACCTCGAAATCTGAGAGGAAGGGGTGCACTTGCCCTCGCAGCGTGTTTGCTACAAAATATTTGTACTATATATACGTTTAACGGTGTACGCATTAATGTAAATTATTTGTTTTCTTTCTTAAATATATTCGTATCTTTATAATAATTGTTTTTATGCCGAATGCCGCTTGAATGGGTCGTAAAATTTTCCGCCCCCAAAAATTCGCCGCTCTAGGCTACAGCCTACTTAGCCTATTTAAAAATCCGGCCCTGTGCATGAACGAAGTTCTAAATTAGAAAACCGTTTTTTAAAGCTCAATTATAGGTTAAGTGTGACGTTGGTCTAACCAATAGTCGAATGTCGTGTTACATTTTTGTCACCCCATCCCTAGTTGAAGCGTGCCACAGTTTGTCGCTTCTTCCAAGTCGCACTTTCTGCTCACTTTCTGCTGATATCCGGAAAGAATCGCTGTTCCTTTTTTTTTCTCTGTTTTCGAATACGGAAGAGGTGACGGGGGGGATTTTTTTAAAAAATCTTTAAAGAGAACACGAGTCGTGTTTTGTTTCGGAATAATGAATTGATGAAAAGCTGAGTTATGACAACCTAGACGGGGTTTCGTCAAGCTTTTTTTTTGAGGTGGTGGTGTCGTCGCAAGGTCTAAATAACGTCCTACAAGAAATCGTCTTAAGGGGATACTGTACCCAAAAATTGGTCAAACATCGATTTTTCAGTTTTTACTTCTTATTATTCACAATATCTTTCTGAACATTTACTAAAAGTTTTATAATGATATTTTCTGTAGAAAAAAAGTTAAATATTTCCTGGAGTCATTCCTATAAGTTTGAATGTGTTTTTCTTCTGCTTTCAACCTTTTTTTCTCTGTTTCGCGTTTTTCAATTCTTGTGTTTAATAAATCCCTAAGGCTTTTTTGCTAATGAGGAAGTTGCATGAATTTCAAATTCATTGGCAGACAATAGCCCTTTTAAAAACACGTCGAATGCTACTTTTCACACTAGTAAAAAAGTTATTAAATTAGTCAGTAATTGAGTTTTAAGTAGGGGATACGTCACTTCCGGTAAAAACACTCACAAACCTCTTGCAGTGCGTAATGACGTCACGCTTGGCTTTTTTGTCCCTTGGCGTGCAATTTCTAACCAACTTCTGTGCGATACAGCTGTTAAAAATACAAAATGTGTTTTGAATGATCCCATATAGGAATAGGATTATTTACAATAAGTGTTTTTTCTAAGTTCCAGTTATTCTCATCAGACTTGGTAGATCTACGAAGATTTCGATTGATCCAACAATCGACTAGGTCTGAAGTGTCAACAGCGCGCTCTTGTACGATTTAAATTCTACAACCAAGCAAGAAACAAGCTGTTCTAATTTATTATCAAAAGCTGGTTTAAGTGAGCAGTCTGTTCTTTTAAATAGAACGTTTTGAAAAACGTTGCATGTTTATTTTAATTATGGACATGCTAACCGTAGCGCCATTTTTAGAAAAAATCGCCAAATGGTGTGTTGTTACGTCAGACACTGTTTTCGGTCACGTGAGTTTCATGGAATTTTAATAGGCATATTTCGAGTAAAACTAATAATTTTTGATGATTTTTAAGCTGATATTTAGAATCTGTAGCTTCTAATGTTCCAGAAAATGGTATAAGTACGACATTTTGGGTAGGATGCAAGTTCCTCATTAAGTTAGAATTTTGAAATATTTAACCTGTGTTTGTATAAATATGGTGCACAAATTTGTGCATTGAATAAGGTCTACTATGTATAGTTGTTTTTTTAAAAAAAAATGTCGAATTCAATAACTTGTAATTTTGTAGTGATTTTCAGTATAAATGCATGTTACTTTTTAACTGTAGCTCACATTTTAAAATCCATACACAGTTCTTGAACAAATAGTACTAGAAACAAACTATAAAAGTTTGGAGTTATTCTCAAAATTGAAAGAGGAGTAGCGTTTTAAAAAAGTTCAAAATGTTGACTTTTTTTTAAATTAAATGAAAAACTACTTGTAAATATTGTTTTTATTGCTAGAAAATGTTCATTTAGAGTGAACATTATATAAAACCACTATAATTTACAAGTTTTGGTTATTATTTCTAGAAATAATGTTTTGGTACCGTATCCCCTTACAAACAGATGTGCATGCTTTGCGTTTATATCGGCTGCAGTGTTGAATGCTGTCTTTTAAGTTAGGAACGTTTCACATTCAACAGTTACGGTAAAATGTTCGTCGTACTTACGGTGCTGGATGATTGAATTGTTGAGTCAATTGGGTATTTCACAAGCGGCAAAAGTTGGAGAACCGGCGGCTCAGTGGCTGAGAGGTTAAACGTGTCCGCCTCGTAATCCCAAGATCGCGGGTTCGAGCCCCGGCTGAGTCGTCGGATTTTCTGGATGGGAAAATCTTGGACGCGCATGTCATATGATTATGTGGCATGTAAAAGATTCCTTGAGGACCCATTTGGCTTGGGTTCTCTCGGCAAAATTAAATCTCGGCATACTTTAACATCCACAGAGAGCTCAGATTCATTGTAATCTGGGCGTCAAAATTGGTAGCGAGAGTCGCCTTTATGGTGCCACAAAGAAATGGCTTTCAGTTCTGGGGAATATGCCGAGTCTGCAAAAGGCTTGACCGCCAATATTGCAGCCCCATTAGAGAAAAAAAAAAGTTGGAGAACCATATTTTCGTTTTTTTCTTCCGTTTTCTGATCAAGGGGTGCGCAGCTTGACGATGAATAATACCTCGTGTAGACGGAGTTGCCATGGTTACCTTCACTTGGTTTTCGTCATTTAAAGCCACAGTCATGCCAATATCCCTCGTAGCTCAAGTGCGATGACATGATTGCAGTAGCAATAGGAGGTACAGCTGGGGGAAAAAACGATCCACCCCTCGTTACTCGGCTGCTATTGATCAGAGAATTTTGTGGAAGGTGTCAATTTTCAGGAAATAACGTAAGGAATTGAGAACTGACAACAAAAATTGTGTAAGAGGTCGTCTACATATTAAAATGAGTACCAACTTTGAAAATTCCAATGGCAACACCCGATTTTTTTTTTACAAAAACATGTTCAGGACCTACAAAATACCCCATGTTTAAAAAAAGAAATATTTATTTTGCATTATTTGCTGAGATATTAAAGCATTAATTTAAAAGCATTTAGGGAGAAGTCTCCAAAACGAAAAAGGTTATATTTAGGTTGTGTCTTTTCAAAACAACAAGCTAACAAATGGGTTAACATAATCTCGCCTACAGATGCTAGAATTTAACCTTCTTCACTAATATTGTGATTTTTTTGGATGTTTCTTTTTAATTTTGGATTTTAAAATTAAGAAATAAAATAAAGGCTAGAAGAGGAAAAGTTTCAATTTTAAATTAAGTCACATATTAAGTTATAACGAACACATTTTCAAATGCGATTAATTACAATGAGATTGACATACATGATTATTACATTTATGTTTTACATTTTTATGCAAATTTTTGTTTCATTCATATTGATTTATAATTGAAAACTTTTCCTCTTCTAGCCTTTATTTCTGAATTTTAAAATCCAAAATTAAAGGAAACATCCAAAAAAAATCACAATATTAGTGAAGGTTAAATTCTAGCATCCGTTGGCGAGATTATGTTAACCCATTTGTTAGCTTGTTGTTTTGAAAAGACACTACCTAAATATAACCTTTTTCGTTTTGGAGATTTCTCCCTAAATGATTTTAAATTAATGCTTTAATATCTCAGCAAATAATGCAAAATAAATAATTCTTTTTTAAACATAGGGTATTTTGAAGGTCCTGAACATGTTTTTGTAAAAAAAAAAATGGGTGTTGCCATTGGAATTTTCAAAGTTGGTACTCATTTTAATATGTAGACGACCTCTTATACAATTTTTGTTGCCAGTTCTCAATTCCTTACGCTATTTCCTGAAAATTGACACCTTCCACAAAATTCTCTGATCAATAGCA
>JAFNEN010003523.1:0-10895 GCA_019343175.1 Oedothorax gibbosus
CAACCGTTAAGACACTCGATTCATTATCCCCTACCCATGATTTTGCCCTGGATATGCTACTGAAAAGTACACCATTTGTGTAGCCACAGAACAATACAAAATATATACATTATAAAAAAATATGGCAGAAAAATTATCAAAATAAGAAATATTATTTTTCTGCCATATTAAAATTGTTTTAAATATATGAAGAGTAATTTTTAAATTTCAAAAATGTGAACAATGTCCTTTTTATTCAAATTATATACCAAATATGGTAGGAAAATGTCAAAGGAATTTATTAGTTTAGAATCGATATTAAGGGTAAAGTAGGAAGACATTTTTTGCTTACTTTTATACAACAAACAGGATGTTTAAATTTCCCTGTTTGTTATATAAAACGAGAAAAATGCAAAAATGTCCTGAAATTAACCAGAAAATATTATGTAATTTTTCTGAATTTAAGAGAAATGCTTAGAAATTCAAGAAATTAACAGGAAACAGCTAAACGAAAATTCCTGAAATTAACAGAAAAATTCTGAAATGGAAAATCCTGAAATTAACGGAAAAATTCCGAAATGGAAGATCCTGAAATTCACGGAAAAATTCCGGCAACTTGCTGCCAGTAGTTTTTCCGTTAATTCACGGATTTTTTTTTTACAGTGTAATTGAAATCATAAATCTGTATGTAAGGGTACTCTTGCCTGAATATAAATAAAAACTTTTATTAGCTGTCAAAGCTTAGTTGATGCATACACAATGTAAAAAAATTTGGAGCAGGATTGCACCGGAATCCTGGAACTTTTTAGCTACCACAACTATTTGGAGCGTAAATTCACCCCTTTTGAGGTGCATCAAAGTTATGTTTTACCACAATAGTGGTAAATCAAAGTTCCAAATAGAGGTGGCATTAAACTTTTTAACAGTGTAGTACTATTGTTTAATGTGTTCTAAAGAGGGATATTTTTAAAATTACAACCAATGGCTTATTTTATTATTTTATATGTTCATCGGTATATGTAATGATACTCTTGTAAAGATTAAAATAAACTGACTATAAATTCTAGTACTGAGATCTGGTCTTTCGGTAGCAGGGAACTATAACTTCTGATTCTTGAACTTATACTTCTTTTGGGGAACTAGAAATTATAGTCCACGTCCCAATTTTTCTAATTCAGGGAACAGGAAAATTCTGGGTGCCTCATTCAGATTCTTAACTAGAACTCTCCCCTTCCGGGATCTAGAATTTATAGGGAGTACATAGACTGATATTTTCTAGATCCATTGACTATTTTCTAGGTGACAGGGTCGGATTTTTTTTTCAGTGTATAAATTTATTTTGTATAAGCAGATTTTGATGTATAAAAAGTGCTTGTTTTTTAATCGCCATTTACTTTTAGTTTGAATTATCGTCGCACTAGAGCTACACGAGGGCTATTGGCGACGTAATTTAGAACCACAGTCAGGTGACGAGCCGACACTTGAGTAGGCACCCAACGCAACCGTTTTGGGCGACATTGTACGCAGCGTTAGGACTTTGGAGCATATTTAACATGCACTCCCTTTGCACGGGGTATTATTTGTCGGACATTTTTGGCTGCACGGGCCGTTTATAGGTCGGCAGTTATTTGGGCGATACCCGGACCCGAATCTTTACTACAAAAGGAATATATTTCATCTGACTTTTATAAAAATGATATTCAAATAGTGTCTTCTACCAAGCTTCTTTCATTATTGATTAAAAAAATGAACAAAAATTCAAACCTGATTTTTTAAAAAAGTTTTACAACCCTTTACAAAGAAGAAATTTTGTGTGGTACAGTTTCAAGAAGACGGTAAGTTTGAAGTTATACCATCCAATTGGTTCATCAGCAAAACTGAAGCGAAGTGGCCAAATTTCTCATCATCTTTAGTATTTCATCAATATGTTTCCAAGCGCAAGCCAGCTGAGGAGGGTTGGCCTACTCTACATGTCCATATATGGAATTCTTCAACTAAGTTATATAGTTGAGTGTTTTATTATTTCAATATCTCGAAGTTGATGTTGATGTATCAAATTTTTTTGTCTTCGTTTGTTCTGCACATGCCTAAAATAGATGAAATCGGGGTTCCCACGGGTCCTATTGGTAAATCAAATCTTTAGGTATTTTGCTACTTTGACGTTTGAAGGATGATAATGTCTGGTCCGTGACTTACACCTGCCGAACTCCAGACCTTAAATCATAAATAAATGTTTTATGTAAAATAATAGTAGAGGGTCGCAGTTAAATCGTATTTTTTGTATTCAGATGAGATAACCAAATTTGGTATTTAATTTTGTAAGAATAAAACTCGGCAAATCGGTCGATTTTAAATCGGAAAAAAATAATCGTCACATTATGATTAAGGGTCCTTGAAAAAAAAATTTGGGAGTCCTTGAAAAGTCCTTAAAAACTCCTTTATTTTTATTTTGGAATAAGAGTGGGAACTCTGGAAACGTTTTTTTTTTATTGAATGAAGTTTTTAAATAGTTTTTTGGCCCATTGTAACCGGCCCTAAATTATTAAAGTTAAATGAATTCGTAGTAAATTTAAAAGCTTTTTTTTAAATAAAATCTAAAATTTAGTATCATCCTTGTATAATATATATGTATTTTTTAATATTAATCCTGCTTGTTCCCTTTTAGAGAGCTTCAGCTAAAGCTGAAAAACTGCTGGAAACTTCAGCGGTCAGTAGCGACTCGCCAGACGAGGTTATACCAATTGAAAAAAAAAAACGAAATGCCAAACGGCCAGCTCGGTATTTGAGCGATGAGGCAATCTTGTTGTCAGAGGAAGAAGAGAGCCAATCGATCATCTCTTCCAAGAAGTATCCGCTGCCAAAATTACCGTGCAGTTACAAGAAGCTGCCTAAAAAAATTATGTCCAGTGAGTACTTAAACTATACTTTTGAAATGTTAAAGTAATTTTGGTGGGTTTTTTTTATTACCCCTCAATGTCATTAACCCCATGCTTGGTGAAATATTTGAAAACTAGCTGGAGCTGGAGTTTAAAATATAATATATATAATTAATTGCATGTTTTTGTTTTATAATGTATTAATTTTAATGAGAATTCAACTTATATAGTTTATATTGCATTACATATTCTTAAAATAAAAGTAATAAACATGCAATCCAAAAAAATGTTAAAAAACGCATGGTTTTAAATGTAGTGTTTTCAGGGTTGGGTTTTTCCCGTCCAAAACTAATATTTCACATCCCAGTGGGAAAACTAATCATTATTCATGTTTATACAGATGGGAATACTCAAATAATAATAAACAAGAGTACATGATTACTATTATGTTACCATAGATGTAAAATAACTAAAGAAGATTTGTCTTTTTTAAAATATATTAAGGCCATGATAAATATTTATTAAAATTATTTTAACTAGTCCCATTAAATAACATTTAGTAATTCATTGTTTCAAGTATTGAGTTTTTAACTAATTTTCAAGAATATTTTAATATTTACCAGAAATAGTTAATCAATAATTCTCTGACATTCATAAATGCTGGGCCATTTTACTCTTATAATATGCTTCTTTATAAGGTGTTATTTGTAAAGAATAAATTTTGCATTCTACAAACTTTCTCTAAAACACATATTTATATGTAGAGCCAACTGTACAAAACATTGAAAAAGAGGACGCTTGTCTCAATGCCACTCAGTCAGCTGTCTGTGACTTTTTGTTTAACTTCATGTACACATAACTTCATGTCATGTTTAAGCCCCTGTCACACGTGCTAGTGAACCGCAGGTTCGCCATCATAGACCGCGTATACACGTATACGTCTGACACCCCAGAACCTGTGAAGACTGTGGAATGGAGGTCTTTTTTGGTGGATATGACGGTTCAGGACCGTGGTATCCATTCGAAGACCGCGTATACACGTATACGTCTGACACCCCAGGACCCTGAAAGATCTTAGTATGAAGGTCTTTTTAATAGATATGACGGTCCAGGACCGTGGTGTCCATTCGAAGTCAGTAAATTTCAAAGGAAACCTGTACTACACTGTCCTTTCGTGGCAGAAAAGAATTTTTTCTGCTTTCGAAAATGAATTGTAGGGTTGTTGGTTGGGGTAATTACAAGACAGTGGCCCTTTGAGTTAATAGACGGCGTTTTTTTAGGTGTAAATTATATTAAAATAGTTTAAATAAACTCAGATTAACAATAGATGTTTTGGTAAATACTAGCATAGAAAATTATTTCATTTTATAGATACTCCCCCCCCCCCCCTTAAAAGACCTTCAAATGACCCTTATATAGTTCCAAATATATGGGCATTTTCTCACTAACAAGATAATTTCAATGAGCATGCGATACAAAAAAATACAGAAGCCAGAAGCAAACTTATCCGATCCCAACCCCACCGGAAACGGCCAAAGGTCAAATATCCCCTTGACCTTGTGTTTTTTTTACCTTCTCCCCCCACTCACGCCTGGCCTTATTGCATTCTATTTCCCAGTGGGGTTAGTTTCTACTCTCATAAGAAAGAGGGCGAAATATTCAGTGTGATCTACATTTCAATATGGATGCACATGCTTGGTCGAGAGAAAGAACTATGGAGTATTTGGACTTGTACGAGGAACAGAGTTCCATATGGAACCCAAAACACCATCACCACATGGATCGGAATATGGTCAACGATTCGTGGAAACGAATCCAAAAAAAATTCTCTTTTGAATGTTCATTAAAAACATTAAAAACCAAAAAAGAATATCTACTCAATAGATATAGAAAGCTGTCCAGCAAAGTTAAAAAAACCAAAACAACTGGTACAGCGACAGACCAAGTATACACCCCAGAGTGGTATGCGTATGAGAAAATGGATTCTTTCTTACATGATGTATATAATCTACGGAAAAGCATATATTCTGAGGTAAGTTAACTTTTATTAATTTAAAAATTTAGAAAATCTTTTTTTTTATAAACCGTGCAAAAATTATTTCTTGAAATAAATAATCTTGATTAAAGTAAAGCGTTTGAAAAACAGTGTGTAAAAGTTATTTTTAAGCACATAAGTCGTAAAAAAAGTAGCTTTTTTGATCTGGTAAGAAAAAAAGTATATCGCGCTCGCTTTAAATTACTCTCTTAAACTTTAGTTAATTATTATTTGAACTAAACTCCTCGGAGCAACGGCCCATTACTGGGCCAAGGCCTGCCGTGCCCATTTCAGCTTTCGTGACCTAGGGCTCTGGGGTGCTTGTTGCAAACAATTTGTATTGTAATTATGCAAAGAACTTTTGTATAATTACAATGTTATTGCTGGTTCAATGGAATCAACAAAATAAATGTAACTGAAAAAAGGGACTTTCAATAAATGGGCTATTCTAAAAAAGTACACAATTACAATGTTCCCTCTGTTACCAATAATAATACATATATATATATATATATATATATTTTAATTGTTATTTATAAACTTGAATTTCATTCTTCATGCACACTTTTGAAATAATTTGTCAATTTTTGAAAATTAGCAGATAAACATAATATTTGGAACAGAATATTAGTGCAGAAGTTTAAAAGTTATTGAATATTATTGGTTCACTTTCTGGGAAATTTTGAATACATTTTAAATAGATTTCTATTGAACTGTTTTCGGGAAAATACGAAAACATTTTGTAGCAATTTTTTGCTTAATGTTTTGGCAAAGGAAAAATATTATTTTCAACTTGCTATTCATGTTATAAGATATTTATACCCAAAAAGTACATTATAAACTCAAATCTGTATTTAAGAAAAATTTATCACTTGAAAATTAAAAAAATAATAATAAACATACACAGCAAAATATTTTTTGTATTTTATTTTTGAAAACGCTTTGACACACAATGTAATTTTAAAGATATTTATAATAGAAGGTTACTCATGACAAAAATAGATACACAAATTCTCTCTCTCGGCATTTAAGTTGTTACTGTTTCACTCATGACATTATTTCTACTGCATAAACATAAGTTAACAAAACTTGTTTTGCCAAGATAATTTGCCAGTTGTCGAAAAATATTTGGCATACGCTTCACGAATATTTCTAGCTGGTAAGCTAGAATTTGTAGGATATTTTTTTAAATCAAAGAAATACGACATTCTACTGTTGTCATTTCTCCATGACCCTGCGATTACTTCTCCTTCAACTTCACTGTCGAAGGTCCCAGGCGGAGTATACACCCATCATAAAAAGTCTGCGTACAAGCCAATAAAAAACTTTCTATCTTGAAAAATGTGTACAAAATGTTGATCGATGCAGTTTTAAATCATGAATTTGTGTTAAGCACACCTATATGCATATTTTAGATGCAGTTTTAAAGTCTCGCAGATTTTCGATCTTTGATTAGCCAATGAAAACCAAGGTCAGACAGCGGCACGTGTCAGAAAAAGTCTGCATACACCTTTAAAAGGGATTGATAATTAACACGTTGTTCATTAAATTCGCAGTTTTGGTGTCTTTGTAAGACCTTCAGGATCTTTAAAGTATATTTTCTAAAAAAAAAACTGAAATTTAACTGTAATAATTGTGTGATGAATTCCACGAATAAAGAAATATCTCCGAGCGAGAGAAAGATTATCCTAAAATTGCGTAGCGAGGGGTAAATAATTTCGTGAAATAGGTCGAATAGTTGGCAGAACTCATTCTTCAATTCAAAAAGTGGTGAAAAACTACGAAAGAAGTGGATCCCTTATATCAAAGCCCCGTTCTGGACGCCCCTCAAAGCTGACCCGCCGAGAAAAACGGAGTGTGGTGAGGTACGTGAAGATTAATCCTCGTGTTACATCCAAACAAATTAAAGCTTACATAGAAAGTAGTTTTGGCAAAGTTTTGCAACGAGACACTGTATGTAAAATACTAAAAAAAGCTGAATGGCACTGTCGAGTCGCTCGTAAGAAACCATACGTATCTGATAATAAGAAAAAGCGTATGGCATTTGCTAATCAGCATGTAAATAAACCTCCAGAGTTTTGGAAAAAGGTTATTTTTTCTGATGAAAGTCAATTTTGCATCTTTGGTATGAAAGGCAAGAAGTTGGTGTGGCGAAAGAAGGGTACAGCATTTGACCCACGGAATATACTACCAACAGTGAAACATAGTGGTGGTGGAGTAATGGTTTGGGGGTGCATGGCTGCCAATGACGTTGGTAATCTTGTGTTTATTGACGGTATAGTGGACCATAAGGTCTATCTAGACATATTAAAAACCAATCTAAAACAAAGTTCTCAAAAATTGGGTCTTAATAAGGACTTTTGCTTCCAGCAAGATAACGATCCGAAACATACTGCTCATTTGGTCCGGCTGTGGTTACTGTACCACACTAAAACACAGTTGCATTCTCCACCTCAGTCACCGAACTTGAACCCCATTGAACATTTGTGGGACTTATTGGAGCGCAAAATTCGACAGCATGACATAACGTCCAAAAATATGCTAAAAGATGTTATCCTCCAGGAATTGGACAAAATAACCCCCCAGGAGACATCCAAAACGACTTAGAGAGGTTCTTAAACGTAGAGGCCATTCGACAAGCTACTAAAGTAGTTTTCTTCTAACTGGAAAAAAATAATAAATTACATTACCTGAACTGTACGCAGACTTTTTCTGCACTGTTTTGCAACCTTGCTTCACTTTTGATTTTTTAAAAAATATTTATGTTTTATGTATAAGTCTACTCATTATATATTTTCATTATCATAGTATAATGTACACAAATAAAAAAATTGGATGCAAAATGACCTATTTTTCCTATATAATTTTATTTGAAATGTTTTAGAATCAGTCTGTACGCAGACTTTTTATGATGGGTGTAGATTGTAGACGATGAGGAACTTTTCCTCAAGTAATTGTGCAAAAGTGCACAAGCCAATGTTACCTCAGTAACTTTTTCCGGCTGTAACAGCATTGGTTTTCGAAAAATCCTGAAAACAGAAGCCATGATGCCAAAAACATTCTCCACTACCCGACGTGCACGAGACAGTCGGTAATTGAAAATTCGTCGAGAGTTGCCTTTTTCATAGACACCTGGGTATGGCTTCATCATGTAATTACTAAGGGCAAAAGCTGAATCACCAAGAATGACAAAGGGCAGCTTTTCATTTTTTTTACATCGGATAAGGGCAGCTTTTTAGCAGGTGGAAGGTTTAGTTCACCATACTAAGTTTACAATAAAAGACTAATTCTGTGTGTGATGTAAATATCAAATAGCAACACATAAAATACACGGAACATTTCCACTCATCCACTCCAAAAAGCCTTCATTTGTCTTTTTTAAACCGCAGGTTTAAAAAAAACCTGCGGTTCACAGGCACGTGTGACAGGGCCCAACCCTCTTATGCAGGTTCTCTCCAAATTTCGGATTTCTCTTGTTTACTTAGGGTGACCGAAAACCTGAGGTTCACTAGCACGTCTGACAGGGGCTTTCATGTAAGATGTAGTTTAGAGCCAATATTGTTGCATTACATGTCATCCCATTAAGAATGGCTTTTATCATTAACACACTTGCATTTCTATTTTTTAAAAAAAAAACTTTAAATTCATGTAACCCAGCACATATAAATTGTTAAGGACTTTGATCTTCATTTGTCTTACATTAGATAAAATATATATTGTTTATTTAGGTAAAATTAAGCCCAAAGCTCATTTTCTCGACAATTTTTTTTGCTGATCATTGTTAATGGGTTGATAATTTAAAAGTTTGGTTAAATCTTTATCTAACATGTATATTATAGATTCACAGACATTTTTGCAAAGCCCTGGTACTTCAAAGCAGGCTTCACAAGCAGTTTTGCAGAGCATAGAAAACCAAGCTTTGACCGAGAAAAATCAGTCTGCTCTGTGTAAGTTACTTTTTTTTAACATGTAATTTATCCCTCAGACCTGGATGAACTTTAATTATTGGTCGGACATTTTTGGCTGAGCGGGCATTTATAGGTTAGCAGTTATTTTGGCGATGCCCGAACCTGGGACCTTATGCATGCCAGGAGAACGCCTTAACTGACTGGGCTACCCATCCCACCATTGTATCATATAAAAAATAATTTTTGTTATTAGACTGAAGGTAATTAAAAAAACATAACATCCGATTTTATCCTATTATATAGCATTTTAATAACTCAAAACATGGAAAAAAAATCTAGAAACTTAAATACATTGTACCCGGGTATTTACCCTCATTTATAAATACACACTGGTTTATTTTTCATACCTAGATCGTAAGTAAACTATAAATTGTGGTATCATTATTTCTGATTAATCTTGTGCATTTATTCATTTAACTTTTTCAATAATTTTGACGTTCTAATTGACCATGCAAAAGTTTTTTTTTAATTAACAACCTCATTACTTTGTCTAAATGGTTTTGAAATCATTTTTTTTAATAACAAAATTGAAAAATTAATATATTTTTAAAATAGAATTCCCCAACGCAACATATATTTATATCTTAAATCTTTCCTTATTTTAATCCCATTTTTTGTTTTCAGTTCATCGTATGTTTAGGTACATGGAAAAGCTGGATAAAAAACTAAATGACTTGAATGATAAAGTAGACCGACTCATGGTTCGAAACACAGTAGATGCTCCTCCTCATGATTTTCTTCCACATGATGTGGAATTGCCGTTCAAAACGGAGCAGGAGTTATCTAGTTTTAATGAGAGGATTAAAACAGATAGAGAATTGTTGGCAGTCATGGTAAACTACTGCCTACATTTGAAGATTATTTATCGAAACCTCTTGATGTTAAACTTCTGAGAATTGTAAATCTTCCTTTATATACTATATTTTTTAAAGAAAAATTCTTTAGCAGGTGGTCTATATCTTTAGCTAATAGTTTTAAAAAGATTCTATTTCAAAGACAGATTTTATTGCATCTAAAGTAAATTTTACTTTAATTGTAGTCTTATTTGTTATAATTTAGTTTTTTTCTATAGATTGTTTTGAAGATTTTATGTTTTTTAAGTAAAAATGAGTATTTTATTAAGGTTATTTTTTACTGGTTTACCATTAAGTTGGAAAGTGTGCTGTGCTATGTATAATACGCTGCTCAAATCAATTAGGGGAGCACTTTGCATACTTTTGTCGCATTTCAGCCTCATTTTTTTTATTCTAAAAGTCTAATTTAGTTTAGTTTGAATTATCGTCGCACTAGAGCTACACGAGGGCTATTGGCGACGGGCGTCGTATTTTAGAACCACAGTCAAGTGACGAGCCGACACCTGAGTAGGCACCCAACTGTCGGACTATGAAAAATTCCGACAATATCGTTTGAAAATGTTAGTGAAATAGGTCTTGTTGTGGGAACTGGACAGAAAAAAAACCATTAGGGTCATAAAACTTGATTGTTAGGGATTTCTTGCAGACCACTGTCGCCAACATAGGGGTCATAAATTTTAGGCTGCCTAGACCAGGGAGGCAGTTTTACGATTGCCGCGGCAGGGAGTCCAATTAAGGATTCCTGGAAAGCCGGCGTTGGGGAGGATTTTTCACAGGCACGAGGATTGGAGAAGGGTTCACGGCCATGGAACCACTTTGACCTATCATGGCAAAACGGACATCCCACAAGGGTGGTAACTGGAGGTGATGTCCAATGAGGACACTATACAAAAAAATAAGTAACGCCCATCGTGAAGATGGAGAGAGAAAGGATGAGAAACTTTTGGTGAATGGGAGAGAAACCAAGTGATGGGGAAGTAAGGAAGTTGAAAAAAACTAAGAGAACGAGATAGCGACCCGATGTCTCCACACAAACGCAGGGAACAAAAAACTTTCCATAGCCGAAGTAGACTGGGCTGACAACGTCCTCAGCCAGCCACTACGCGGTCTTTGCGAGTCTCGTCTCAGCGAAAAACTATGCTGATGTCAAGCCCATTGTTCCAGAGAGAGATGCATTGCCACT
>JAFNEN010003525.1:0-11235 GCA_019343175.1 Oedothorax gibbosus
AAGTTTTTGTTAAGAAATATAAGAAAATTCAATGTACATAACATACTAGTGTAAATATAAATTTACTTATTTTGATATGCCTGTCATAATCGTAAAAAAAAAAATCAAAGAATAAATTTTGTGATATTCGTCAGTTCATAGTTCCCCACCCCTAGATATTTAATCTCTAAAATCTACCACTTTTTCAAAGACATAACCAATTTTTTAACTTTCATCCTGTTCTTATCAAATTCTCAAAACTTTCAGATTGGGAAAATCACTTGACGTCTTAATTCTCACGAGGCACATGAAAATAAATAAGTGCATATAGTATTTAACAATCTGTACTGTTGCTTTTCAGTTGTTTTTAAACTTATGAAATAACCTTAAACTGATTCTGTAGTTATGTTATATATATTGCCGTATAATAATTATATTTGATGGATGTTTTTGTTCAATTAACTTCTTTATTGTTATATTTGCTCAGAAGTTTTTTGGTTTAATTAAAAATTAGCATCTAACTCAACAAGTATGCATCCATTCAAGACAATGTAAAAGAAACTTTTTGGCATTTGAAGAGTCTAGTTGCAATATTCATATTCTTCAAAGTATAACTAAGGTATACTAATATAGTCCAGCAAATTCATTGGCGACTTTATCCAAAATCGCTGTTGAATGTACCGGACCCTGTGTCTTAGTTCATACTTTAGAGAATGTGAGTTTTACAAAAAGACCTTTCATTTTTAAATTTTAACTGTTATATATTTTTATTTCTATTTGCTAAAAATTTATATTTGTCAATGTCGCACTGCAGCTGCACATAAAAAAGTAATGTTTCTGCATTATGTTTTATAAATTCTCTTTTCCGAGTAATCGCATAGTACTTTCATTTGGCAGTTTTTCTAAGAATTAATGTTTTCAAAATTTGATGTTCAATTCGCTTTAAAGCAAATTCTGGAAACATTTCTTATTAACTTTGAAGTAGGCGCTTGACGCAATGTTTGTCATTTTCAGGACATTACTTGCACCAATGATGGAGCTACCATTTTGAAACTACTGGAAATCGAGCATCCAGCTGCTAAAGTTTTAGTTGAGTTAGCAGAATTGCAAGATCAAGAAGTTGGAGATGGAACTACATCTGTTGTAAGTATTCTTAATATAGCAATATCAGGGTTGCCAGTGGCGACTAAAAGGAGACTATTTGCTACTATTTTCGACCCCTGGCGACTATTGCGACTTTTTTAGGCAAAATCAAGCCAAAAGCGACTATTTTCAGCATTTTGTCAACTATTTTCAAGGATGGGCGACTTTTTCTAATTTTTTTTCTCGCGATCGGTGATATCCTTTATTTCGGTATTTCCCCCTTATCCCCTTATATCGCCGTAAGGCCACATTTTACAATTGCAGAATAGCCAAAATCCTTCGGTCGTAAAATCGTCGGAGTTTCGCGATATAAGAGTAGATCGCCGGAATATAGAATAGCATAACCAATTTTCAAGACTGTAGGATCACCGGAATTTCGGGATAGTTGGATCACCGGAATTTCGGGATAGTTGGATCACCGGAATTTCGGGATAGTTGGATCGCGGGAGTTTCGGGATAGTTGGATCGCGGGAGTTTCGGGATAGTTGGATCGCGGGAGTTTCGGGACAGTTAATTGGATCGCGGGAGTTTCGGGACAGTTAATTGGATCGCGGGAGTTTCGGGACAGTAGGATCGCCGGAGTTTCGGAATAGTTGGATCGCGGGAATTTCGGGATAGTTTAATCGCGGGATTTTCGGGTTAGTTGGATCGTGGTAGTTTCGGGATAGTTTGATCGCGGGAGTTTCGGGACAGTTGGATCGCGGGAGTTTCGAGACAGTTGGATCGCGGTAGTTTCGGGGCAGTAGGATCGCCGGAGTTTCAGGACAGTTGGATCGCGGGAGTTTCGGGACAGTTGGATCGCGGAGTTTCGGGACAGTAGGATTGCCGGAGTTTCGGGACAGTAGGATTGCCGGAGTTTCGGGACAGTAGGATTGCCGGAGTATCGGGACAGTAGGATCGCGTGAGTTTCGGGATAGTTGTATCGCGGGAGTTTCGGGACAGTTGGATCGCGGGAGTTTCGGGACAGTAGGATCGCGGGAGTTTCGGGACAGAAGGATCACCTCTGGTTTGGGATAGTAGAATCGTCAGAGACTTGCGGATAAAGTATTTTTCTGGTAATAAGAATCTATATTTTTAATCTGTTGGTTGAACCTTGCCACATCTCAGAAGTTTTGTGTAAACCATTAGTTTACAACTTTTTAGTTATTCGAAAAAATATTAAATGTGAATTTGAAAGTTATGTAAAAGATATTTAAAAGCAAACTTCACTAACTTTTATGTACATATAGACAAGATGCATGCAAAACTTAAAATTATGTTCTTTTAGCAAATTAAAATAATTTGATTAAACATTAATGTAGCATAATTAGCTTGCCAAATAAACTGTAATACTTCATTGTACAATAAGATTTTCAGAGCCTTAAAAAATTTGTAGGGAGTTTAAAAAGGTCATAAAATTAACTTTCAAATAAGCTATTTCATTACTCTTTAACTCGCATTGTAGTAATTGTTCAAAATTTTATGATAGTTCTTGTTCTTTTGATTAAAAAAAAATTGTCAAAAACACTTAAAATTCAAATGTTTTTTAGCGTTTGATTAATTTGACCTGTAACTACTTTATTGAGTATTAACCATTGTAAATCAAACTACATTAGTGAAAAAAAAATTATCAGTTGTGTTTAACCCTTTCAGTCCCAATGACAATTTGGCATAATCATTTTAGAATTTTTTTTCTGATCGTCTATAGCCCTTTATGATATCAAAAAGCACATCATTCGATTCTTCAAACTTTTTTCTATTAGAAAATATTTTTTATTAATCCCAATAGATGTCAGCCCTATTATTTTTTTAAATTATGATCAGAAACATGATGATGTTTTGTGTTTGATGGAGAGAGTAAAAAAAATCAAACTAAAAATGCAAAAATGCTTTTTTAATTATTAAATTACTTAAGGTAATTCCAAGATGAATTAAGACATAATATTTTAACAAACAGTTCTTTTCTTAAGGGAAACAACATTCTGAGTTGGTCAAGGAAATCAAATTCACATTAGGTGTTTATTGTTTAGCAGGGTTCAAAATTTACAGTCGCCTAGTCGCAAAATGCGACCTAATCCTTCAATTTTGAGATAACAAAATAAATGTAGTCAAATTTGCAGAGACTAGGTTATCAGAACAGTTAATACCAACTTTTCTCATCGTGATTTTCAACAATCTCGCCGAAAATAATCAGCTTGAACTTGTAAGATTTTAAGACTGTTATTTTTTTCTTCAACTGCAGCGATTTTAAAATTAAGAAACTCTGGTTTTTGTAAATGGCGATTCCTAAAATTTTTTAAATTTTAGTTATCGAAACTGATGCTTCTATAATCGCAAAACTCTAGTGATTCTATAATCTCGAAACTTAGGCGATCGTAAAAATAAAATCTTCCAGTGGGATACAGTAGACATTAATGTACATTTGCTCCTAAGTCGCACACATTGCTCCTAAATTTTCTTATAAAATACCTAGCACTGTTGTTTACTCATTTAAGTTGATATAAATTTTAACATCAACCTTGCTTAAAATCTATCACCTATCATAATCAAAAACTTAACAAAGTGAACCATTTGAACATTTTCCAATTAAATTCCTTGCATATGTGTTGAATTTCATGCCGAAAAAGTTAAGCAACCAGTTAAATAATAAATTTTGCAAAGAGAATTTTTAAAAAATAATAATTATGTCTTAAGTTTCGATTTTGAATATAGTATTTAAATTTGATCCAACTATTTTTGCTACTATTTTGATAATAAGGCGACTATTTTTGCAACTATTTTGGAAATTCCAGGCAACTAAAGCGACTATTTTTTACTTAAATTTGGCTGGCAACCCTGCAATATCGACACATCTTCTATTAAGCTTTCAAAAAAATTCTAATTTTTCCAATTCTACAAAAATTCTTACAATTTCATGATAAACTCTTTCAGAGTTTAATTAAGATATTTCTTATATTTTGTATGTTTGAAAGAAGCACATACCTAGAAATTTCATGTATTACAAAATTTAAGACTACTGTTATGTTAATTGGAGATTTATTTTCACAACAATGATTGAATAAACAAATATCAATGATACATATTGAAGAGTTAATAAAGAATTCTTCTAAGTGATTTTATTCTACTTATTCTTAATCGAAGTTTAGATTTTTTTAAACTATAACACTTGTTTCACACTATTTGTATAAAATTACGTAATGTGTACTTTTTTCAGGTACTTATTGCTGCTGAACTTCTAAAAAATGCAGATGAATTAGTTAAGTGCAAAATTCATGCCACATCCATAATTAGTGGATACAGACTGGCTTGCAAGTAAGATTTTTAAATTTTATTTTTTTTATTAAGTTGTCCATTATGGGATTACTCTACTGCGAACTATTGCTTATAAAAAAAAAGCAAGATACAAATGAGAGAGGCAAATTAAGTTAAACTGATACCAGCCAAAATCACACTTTACTTTGATTTCCGACCATACTTATAATGTCTATGGTAGAGAATTTCTGGCTATCTCTGCATTTTAATATTCAATATTTATCTTATCAATTGGAATTGATGTCTTGAAATTTTTTTGACTGTTAACAAAGGTTTTCCTTACAAGAATATTATACCATATTGACATTTAAGCTTTTGAAAAAAATTATTTAAATTTCTTAAAAATAAATTAATGATCGGTGTTGGCTTTTTGCATTTGTTATTATTCTAAAGCCAATTTTATTTTACAGGGAAGCTTGTAAGTATATCCAAGAACACATGACTATCTCTACTGATGTGTTGGGCAAGGAAAGCATTATCAATGCTGCAAAAACTTCACTGTCTTCTAAACTTATTGGAGCGTATCCTTTGTGTTGAATTTTTATTTCTTTTTTAACTTGTCTGGCTCAGTGCAGCTAAGGACTGTTTTATACCTTTAAAATATTGCTGTTTGCTTTAAAATAATCTTAATTACCAGGAAAAACTGAGGGCACCGCCTTTGACATTATGCTTTGTTTATAAGTGATAATATTTCTTTGATAAATTGTTTGACTTTTTTTTTTTTTTAAAAGAAAGCTAGTGTGTATAAATTATATGTGTATAAAAGAATCTGTGATGTTGACTTGTCACTGTATATTGTAGTGCAAACCATTGATCATTTACAGAAACCTGTCCTTGTGCAACATTTGTTTACGAATTATAAAATGGAATTGTATAATTGATGCAAGTTATTGATTTATATGAGTACTGCAAAAGCTAAAAAAGAATAATTTACTGTTTAAGTGGCCTTTATGACTGCCATGTAACAGATGTATCTTAGGTTTATTACGTTAGTATAGGAACCTATTAGTTACATATTAGTTCCAAGAATAAAATATTTGGGCAAAAAAAATCTATTTTAAAAGTATTGGGTAAATATGAAACATTAGGACCCTAAACTATGATTTTTGTTCTAGATACAAAATATAACTGCCTCAAAGAACTTACAAATCGAATATAAATTACTGTGTTCTGCCTTTATGTGGTTAAAATAAATTTGTTTATTACAAATGAATCATTTTATTATTTAATATAGATTTCGTAAACTTGTATACTCCTTAACAAAATTTTAGCGAGAGTGATTTCTTTGCCAACATGGTTGTTGATGCTGCCATGGCTGTGAGGGTCTCGGATGGAAAAGGAGGCTACACCTATCCCATTAAGGCTATTAATGTGTTAAAGGCACATGGAAAAAGTTCTACTGAAAGTATGCTCATCAATGGATATGCCTTGAATTGCACTGTGGCTTCTCAAGGTTAGAAATATTTGTTTTTATTAGAAAACTTATTTGGTTTTATTGAATCAGAAATTTAAAGCTTTGAGACTGCAAAATTGTAATGTAAAATAGATAGGGGGGGAAACCTTTTTATGTTGTGTTAACCAGTTTGATTATACCGCAATGGATTGCAGGAATTCACAAAAGTTTTCTTTAAAAGTCTAATTTCTTTCTGAATATTAAAGATAAAAGAATCTTTCAGTAAATGATCATTATTAAAATGGAACATGTCATGCAGTAAAATGCAATATAAGTAATTGTATTAATATACTTGCAAATTGTTTTTGAAATCAATCTACTTTATAAAGTTAATTATTTTTTCCTTTATGTACCTGATATCTTCTAGTATTTACTAATAGATTGTGTTTTCTTACAGCCATGGTCAAGTCAATTACAAATGCTAAAATTGCCTGCATTGATTTTAACCTTCAAAAAGTGAAAATGCATCTTGGTGTTCAAGTGCTTATTACAGATCCCGAAAAGCTTGATGCTATCCGTCAAAGGTATGCTTAGAATTTTTATCATCACGCCTGCAAACACTAAATCCCAAAACATAAACATATGATTTTTTTAAAGCTTTTTTTTTCAATTATGTACTCAATAACCTGACATGGCTATAGTCCTTATTATTACATTGCAAGCTTCAAACAAAACTTTCTACCCCTATCCTCTTGTGGGGATTTCTAAGAAGCAGCATAAAGCGCGCTATTTTTCTCTCTACTTGGGTTTGGAAAGCAATTGCAATTAACCTCACAGCAGAGCTTTAAACAAGGAGGGCTGAGAAAAGCGACGCTCGTGCCGTTTCCTGGAAAACCTCACTAGAGGTAGGGGAAATAAGTTCTTTCAAAACTTGTGTTGTAATTGTAGACTGTAGTTTCTTAACAAAATATGTTTGCTTAATAAAATTATTTTATTATAAAAACTCTGAACTTATATATGGATCACTGTTTCTTGCATCCCAGAGAGATTTGTTCAATATCATGTACTAAAAAAGCAATGTTAAAATATTTTGCAAATTTGAAATTTGTAATCCCAATTATTTTCAACCTTGTATATTCTCTATACTTGTTTGTCTATGAAGCTAGACTTATTTTACACATTTTCATATGGTTATTTTATTGATTTAAGTTAAGCATACCATTAAGTTATACCCAATATTTTGCAGGGAATCTGATATTACAAAAGAACGCATTCAGAAAATCTTAGCTGCTGGGGCAAATGTTATCCTTACTACTGGAGGCATTGATGACTTGTGCTTAAAATATTTTGTGGAGGCTGGAGCTATGGCCGTAAGACGGTGCAAGAAGCCTGACTTAAAAAGAATAGCAAAAGCTACTGGAGGTAGATAATTTTTTTACATGTGTGAACTCAATATTTTGTTTAAAATTGCATATAGTATGTATTTATCCTTTGCTTAACATATTTGGTATCTATGCATAGCTAACTGCTAAAAAGCTTTATAACCGATTTGGTTTTTAGTAAATATGAGATTTTGCACTTGAAATAAAATATAAATTGAAAATATTAGGACCATTCTCATAAAAAATGTCCTGTTCACATACATATTTTTATAAATTTATAAATATTATAGCACATACTTCAAATTTTAAAAGTTAAATAACTGCTATAGGCAGGTAAACTGCAGTAACCACAGTGAATTA
The DNA here is from genome assembly GCA_019343175.1 of Oedothorax gibbosus. Classification (NCBI taxonomy): domain Eukaryota; kingdom Metazoa; phylum Arthropoda; class Arachnida; order Araneae; family Linyphiidae; genus Oedothorax; species Oedothorax gibbosus. The sequence continues at coordinate 7,549 of JAFNEN010003525.1, forward strand.
GACTACTTTTGCTCTGAGATAGTCTTTTAGTATACTTCTTGGAACACCTAGCGTATTCAGGCCGGAATGCTATTTGGCGACTTTTGGCGTTCGTGAAAAAGTAAACACAGGGTTGCTACAGTTAGTAGTATTTTACGAAATATTTATATTAATTTCGGTACGGCATCAATAAATTCACTTCGGAAAAATGTTTATTTTAATTTTTAACATCAATATTTGTTTCAAAACGTTGAAAATTTATTAAGATTAGTTAATTTAGAATAATAATTACGCAGCTCGTTGGTTGGTTGGTTGGTAGACATATATTTTATGGGCTTGTGGTTACTTGTTTGTTTTCGTTTCGTAGCTGGTTTGTTGCTTTTCCAGATGCGGGCTTATTCCTGTCATTGTGGTATGGCTTTTTTTTACGTGACGTAAATCTCGGTTGCATTTCTCGAATTCGTTGCTTTTGCTCACGGAGTGGTGTTGTCGGTAGCGTGAGGAAATAGTTTCATATGATTTTTTTTTGTTTTTAACATGTCTTGAAATCTCAGTAATGTTTTAATTGTCGAAACGTAAAATGTTGTACGCAATATAACATATACGTTACGAAATTATCCCACCTGCGCTGCGTGTTGTGAAACTCGGAAATTCTTCGACAATCGAATGTAGAAACTCGGCCAGTGTTGGGCAAATTTTAATTGCAAAAGCAATAATGGTTATCAATTAATTGTTAATTGTTACTACTGCAATTAACAATTAATCAATTGTAATTGTGGAAAACTGCGATTAACTATTAATCAATTGTAATTGTGGAAATGAATTGTTAATTGCAGTAGTAACAATTAACTAATGTTAACTCCGACAACCCGACCAAGACCGACAACCCGACCCAAGAACGACTTCCCGACCAAGACCGACTGCCCGACCCAACCGACAACCCGACCAAGACCGACGACCCGACCAAGACCGACGACCCGACCAAGACCGACGACCCGACCAAGACCGACAACCCTACCAAGACCGACAACCCGACCCAAGACCGACAACCCGACCAAGACCGACGACCCGACCAAGACCGACTACCCGACCAAGACCGACTACCCGACCAAGACCGACTACCCGACCAAGACCGACGACCCGACCAAGACCGACGACCCGACCAAGACCGACGACCCGACCCAATACCGACAACCCGACCAAGACTGACGACCCGATCAATCGACCAAGACCGACGATCCGATCAATCGACCAAGACCGACACCCGACCCAAGACCGACACCCGACCCAAGACCGACAACCCGACCCAAGACCGACAACCCGACCCAAGACCGACAACCCGACCCAAGACCGACAACCCGACCCAAGACCGACAACCCGACCCAAGACCGACAACCCGACCCAAGACCGACCACCCGAACAAGACCGACCACCCGACCAAGACCGACGACCCGACCAATCGACAAAGACCGACAACCCGACCAATCGACCGAGACCGACAACCCGACCGTTCAAGGCCGACCTCCCGACCGACCGACCAACACTGGTCGGTCAGGTCAATTGATTAATTGAATGCCCAACACTGAACTCGGCCCATGACACAATTAAAAAAATATGCTGGTACCCCCTCCGGGCCGTCGATTGTGGCTACTCGGCAATCCCCCGGGCCGTCGATTGTGGCCACTCGAGCCGTGATATCCTTAAAAAAACCGCTGGTACCCCCTCCGGGCCGTCGATTGTGGCTACTCGGCAATCCTCCGGGCCGTCGATTGTGGCCACTCGAGCCGTGATATCCTTAAAAAAACCGCTGGTACCCCCTCCGGGCCGTCGATTGTGGCTACTCGGCAATCCTCCGGGCCGTCGATTGTGGCCACTCGAGCCGTGATATCCTTAAAAAAACCTCTGATACCCCCTCCGGGCCGTCGATTGCGGCTACTCGGCAATCCTCCGGGCCGTCGATTGTGGCCACTCGAGCCGTGATATCCTTAAAAAAACCGCTGGTACCCCCTCCGGGCCGTCGATTGTGGCTACTCGGCAATCCTCCGGGCCGTCGATTGTGGCCACTCGAGCCGTGATATCCTTAAAAAAAACCGCTGGTACCCCCTTCGGGCCGTCGATTGTGGCCACTCGAGCCGTGATATCCTTAAAAAAAACCGCTGGTACCCCCTCCGGGCCGTCGATTGTGGCTACTCGGCAATCCTCAGGGCCGTCGATTGTGGCCACTCGAACCGTGATATACTTAAAAAAAACCGCTGGGGTCAATTGTTGCAACTAGACATGTGAAACTACGTTTTGATTATAACTTATTTAATTACTTTTAATCCAAAGTTGTTAGTAAGTTATTAATTAAGTTTTTAATTTTGAGGGAATTTTGATCATTAATGAAATGTACACTAATATACAACACCAATTAAATCTTAGTATTATAATCGGCCTACGGCCGATTATCAATGATATATTTGAATTATAATCGGCCTACGGCCGATTATTATCCAAATATATCATTGATAATAAAAAAGGGAATCCAACACTGAATAAAAAAAATCGAATATTATTCATTCAATAATAAAATAATACAAAATAATATATACAAAAATACTTATTAATAAAAAAATCCTATATTTAAAAAAAGGAATTTAATTACACATATTTCGTTACATCATTACTCTAATAAGATAAGATAATAATAAGATAATTACTTTCAATTTAAAAATTCATCAAAAACTATTAACTGACCAAGCACACAAACCTGAATATATATGTCTACCAACCAACCAACCAACTAAACCTTACCCACGTTGCATTTCGAACAAATACTCACATACACACAAAAACCCGAAATTTCAAAATAAACCCATTTCACGCTTTACTATTTTTTATATTACTGTATTTTCAAACAAACCAACAATCTCAAAAATAAATTAGTTTTTGAGATTTGGCAACAAGATTGATGTAAACATCTACTGAGTTGAACTGGAATGTTTACCAAATTAAGTACGTTTCCGCTACTTGGCTGCAAAAGTTAAGCCGCCAAACCGAGACCGGCCTGAATACGCTAGCAGTACCTACTTCTTTTATAGATTAGAGTTATTCAGTGCTTACAAGAATGGTTCAAGTCATTAGTCTAGATACTGCAGTTGACCGAACTATGATCTATATCTTTGGTAGAACAGAATATTTATTGTTTTGAATTATGCAATAGCGAACATGATTTTAATATAAGTAATCACATGCATAACATGAGAATGGACCTTCATTAGTTTGAAGAAGAAAACAAGTGCACTGCTTTTGCTGTGGCTTTTTTTTTTTCCTTCTCCCAACTGCTGTTTCAACTAAAAGTTGGATTCCATTTTTGATTCATATTGTATTCTTTCATGTTATTAGCCCAGTTCTTGCCAAGTTTGGCTAACTTAGAGGGTGAAGAGAGCTTTGATGCTTCCATGCTTGGAGAAGCTGAAGAAGTGGCACAAGAGCGTATCTGTGATGATGAACTATTGCTGATTAAGGGGTTTGTTTATTTTTCTTAAATAATAGATAGCACACTTCTCAATATTTGTAATTGATGTAATTTCTCCAAGTATGAATAATGGGAATTGAAATATATTGCTTCTTATATTTTCACATTGCTCACTAAAATTAAATATGTGCATTGCAATATTTTATTTAAGTCTTGCAGTCAGAAAAGATAACTAGGGGTGTGTACACAAC
>JAFNEN010003526.1:0-11585 GCA_019343175.1 Oedothorax gibbosus
AACGGATTTTGAAAATGGCGGCCATTTTGTTCAAAAACAACGCTTCCAGAACAGCGTCACGTGATCCACAGTTGTTTGACTTCGCGGTTTCCGAGTAGCATCGTCCAATCACGCGTCGCCATGCGATGTTTTCTCGCCAACAAGTTTGGCGATAAATAAAAAGTCGCCGTATACCGAAACTAGGAATTAACCCAAATTAGAATCTTTTTCAGAGTTGTGTGTTTTGCTCTAATACAAAGGTTATTCAAGGTACAAAGGTTTTTAAAATTCAACAATTTATGAACACTGTTGGTCTAAATATATCTTCAGTAATTTAGTTCAACATTTGAAAATCTCTTGTTATTTCAATAGTTTATTATGGATGGAAAAAAATAGCAATAGAAATTTATTTTGTATTTGTGACTGTGTGAGGCTTTAAATAAGTGAATTAGTCATATAATAAAGGAAAAAGCATAATTTTATTTACTCATAAACAGCTGTACATTTTAGTGAAATACATACCTATATTAATGAAAACAGTTTTATTCAAAATAATAAAGTAAAATAAAGATACAATGTTTGAAATATAAAGAATATAAGCTGAAAAGAAGGGTGCCATTGCCTTAAAAAGGTTGGACTTCTGCCTGTTGGTCTGCGGAGGGTATTTTATTTCCCCTCTACCACCCAAAGGTATAACCTATGGAGGCATCCCCCTATCCGCCACCTGGGGACGCGCCCTGTAGGGTTTACAGGCTCCCCCGGACAAGTCTTGAATAAATATATAACTTAATGTGTTCCGCAGAACACAGTCATAAATATCAAATTCAACTTTTCATAAGAGTCTATGATTTATGACTTGAGTGGGGCGGCCCGTCAGGGCCAAGCACAGCGACCACTGTACTAACCCCATCGTTTAACCTTGAAGCAGGCCAATTGCTGAAATGAACGTCAGAATATCCCTGATTGGTAAGTTCATAAGAGTCTAGGATAAATATACGAGTACAAATTAGTTTTGAGTGAAATTTTTCTCAACATTTTGTTTGACATTAACAAGCTTGCAATATAGTACATATATTGGGATATTGGGTGACAAAGATGGCAGAAATAATGCAGAAGGAGTAAAATATGTTTGGCAGAGCACAGTAAGCAATAAAAATATAATTGCATTTTCTCATAATAGATTACTACAGGGCTATAGTATATACAGACATGTTGGGTGACATTGACAAGGTGGCAATATAGAACAAATAAATCTGGGAAGGGCTGAATGGGTTTGGCAGGGCACAGTAAGCAATAACAATATATATACATGAATTGTCTCATGAAATTACTTCATGAGACAGGAGAAGTAAAATTCACTCTACATGTTGGGAGGCATTGACAAGGTGGCAATATAGAATAAATAAATCTGGGAAGGGCTGAATGGGTTCTGAAGAGAACAGTTAATAAAAATACACATGGAAGAGCTTCAATAAAAATATATATAAAAGGACAAATATTTTTTTCTCGGCATGTTGAGAAAATTGACAAAATGAAAACATTGTTACACATGGGAGAGCTTCAATAAAAATTATATAAAAGGACAAATGAGTTTTTCGGCTTGTTGGGAGGCATTGACAAGGTGGCAATATAGAATGAATAAATCTGGGAAGGGCTGAATGGGTTCTAAAAAGCACAGTTAATAAAAATATAATTTTTCAGACAGTGATTCTTGAAAAAAATATATATGTTATTTCACTACAAGGTGACAAGGCTTGACAAGAAGGCAACTTGTATAAAAATACACATGGAAGAGCTTCAATAAAAATATATATAAAAGGACAAATATTTTTTTCTCGGCATGTTGAGAAAATTGACAAAATGAAAACATTGTTACACATGGAAGAGCTTCAATAAAAATATATATCAAAGGACAAATTAATTTTTCTTGGCATGTTGAGAAAATTGACAAAGACCAAATGAGTTTGGCAGAGCACAGTTAATAAAAATATAATTTTGCAGACAGTGATTCTTGAAAAAAAAAATATACAAGTTATTTCATTACAAGGTGACAAGGCTTGACAAGAAGGCAACTTGTATAAAAATACACATGGAAGAGCTTCAATAAAAATATATATCAAAGGACAAATTAATTTTTCTCGGCAAATTGAGAAAATTGACTAAGACCAAATGAGTTTGGCTGAGCACAGTTAATAAAAATATAATTTTGCAGACAGTGATTCTTGAAAAATATATATAGAAGTTATTTCATTACAAGGTGACAAGGCGGCAACTTGTATAAAAATACACATGGAAGAGCTTCAATAAAAATTGATATAAAAGGACAAATAAGTTTTTCTCGGCATGTTGAGAAAATTGACAAAGGCCAAATAAGTTTGGCAGAGCACAGTTAATAAAAATAACATTTTTCTTTTAGACAATAGTCTACTTCACATAGACCTATTAAGATTCAATCAAATACACTCTCATTTAGATATATAAAAAGTTTGAAAATACAAAATATAAAAAAAAAATTACACTATTCAATTTCTATTGAATTTACAACGTTTGAAAAATATATATTGTTAGTTTCCTTGCATAGGTAATACACACAGCAAAATAATAATTTATCGTAAGGAACAAGGACATATTCATTTGATTCAGAAAATGTAGTGATATGTTGTAACATATTTTTTTAGGTTGATTTGTATACAAGGGTGCCAGACAATTAAATTTTTGTACTACACAATAGTATTTTGTTGGACAGGAACAATTTATATTTGGGTCAATTTCACATACACATACACACAGTTTGACAAAATATTTTATGCAGCCAAAATTCATTATATCATCGTCAAGGTATTTGACATAGCAAGATTTTTTTTATGTGTCTTGCTGTAAGTATAACTGGTGTACAAAATTTTTTTAATCATCATTCTGTGAAATATTTTGCCATTTTTAAAGGCTTCGCCAAGCAAGCTCATTATTTGAATGGCTTCTGTGTCTGAGCAATTATGCATAGCGCCAATGACATAAGTATTGTCAGACAAAACATCGGTTACCTTATACCGCACACTTTTCATAATATTTGCACAAAAAAGTTGCATATTAGGATGAGACAACTTTGCAATCCATAGTGGAAGACATATGTGTGTGGAAATAGCAGCATTTATTTGTGTTTGTACATATTGGGTGCCATGGACACACTTTATGAGAAAACCATTTACACTTTCCCATCCAAAGCATGATGATGCCCATAATGGTCCCAAATCTCTTACACTGTCTGCTAAGTGAAGTAAATTGTGCACATTTGCACTCATGTGGCGCTTTCCATAAAGTTGTTGAAATAAATATACATAATGCCACAAAGCATGTTCTGCTAAGACCAATTCGGAATGCGAAATATTTTCTTTTAGAAGTATGGAAATTCCATACACAAGTAGCATATGATGCTCAAAATATGTCCCATTCAGGATTGGTCTAAACACAGGAACACTAAAATACAAAAGAAAATTTTTGAATTCTGAAGCTTTCCAGTTTTTAATGAGGTTGACGCTTCGAGGCACTCTTTGAAACATGTGTGGGACACTGATGGATTGTATGCTCTGGTCAATTAAGGTTCGAAATTTTAATAGGGAAAAGTCCGACTTGGAATAGGTGGGATCCAAAAACAAACTTAGCACCTTTTTCATGACACCAAGGCACACACCATGCATGTAGTCCAAACCAGTAGACCTTATTATGTCTGGCACATAAAGGGACAACTGCGAAGGGCCTTTTATGCCAAAAACAACACTTTTTTTATTGCATGCTTCTTTGGCATGGTTCATTGTCGCCATATGAGTTCTATGAGGTTTGTCAATGGTCTCCTCAAATGGATACACTTGAACCCTACCACAACGTGCTTTTGTAGCTCCTTGCTCTTTGTACGTTTCCCCTTTTTGTAAGCATTTAGCACACCCATATGATCCATTAAACTGGATCATATTTAAAATTGAACATTTTGCTGGCAAGTCGCAAGTTCCACACAAAATGTGCTCCTTCACAAAATGGCTAACACCGTTTACAACCACAGACAACCCTTTCCCAACATCATTTAAAAAGTTGTCGCAGCATCTAAAAAATAAATTCATGTCTGGCTTTCTTTCACCAACCCAAAGTGCCACCAGGATTAAGTTTTGTGGTTTGAACCTTTGAACAAATGGCAATTCATTTATTGCCAAATATAATGGCCATATTGAAACATTGGAAGATTTGAACAATGCAGCACCATCTGTAAACCACATAAATGTAAGATTGTTGTCATTCCCATGCTCCTCTTTAAATTTTTTATATACCCTTCCATCATACAAGTCGCATATTTTACCAGAATTGCAAACATGTTTAACCTTGTTATCATTAATGCTATGCAACACACCTGGTCTTTCTAGGATAGATTTCAGCTGATTGCTAGCAGACAATTGGTTGATAAAGTTACAATCTTTCAGTTGAACAGATTTACATTGGGGACATACTGAATAGGCATTTTTATGGGTTGTATAACATGTGCTGCAGTAATATATATTGTCTACTTTTTGTTGACAAGCAAGAAACTTTTTAAAAAGGTAAACAGACTTGGGACAAAAGTTTGGCAAAGTGCAGTGCATTTTGATCAATGTTAACAAATCAGAGAGGCAAGCTGAAGTTAAAGAATGTTTTAGGAAGAAAACCAATACCAATATGACACTTTCAATAACTGTAATTGGTGATCCAGAATACAAGGGTATATCGTTCTCTTGAGATGAAAAATCGTTCTCTTGAGATGAAAATTCTTCTTCCCCTAAATCCTTGTCCTCTTCCCCCAAAACTTCATCTTCCTCAGAATTGAAAACATCTAAAATAAAATGTGCCTATATTATTATAAAAATACATATTTTGTAAAAATGTTATACGTAAACAAATAACAGTAAAAATAACAGTTCAACAAAGTTGGCCTAATTAGAGATTAAACATACCATTTCCTTGAAGGTCAGTGTCAGCTTCTATGTCATCATCACTTTGTTCTTGGGAAGTACTATAGTATCCACAGGTGAGCGGAAGTCTGTTGCATAATCTGAAATTGTATGTATAAATGAATTAAATATATAACTACATGTATAAAAAATGAATGAATTAAATAGTTTAATTTGCAAAAAATTAAACATTTTACTAGTAAAAGCTTTTTTTAAAATAAATTTTAAAAAAGTACATAATATATTACATAAACAAACATCTGATATTTAAATGGACACTTAAAAAACTAAAATGACAATTGACTAAAATGGACACTTTCATAAAATAAACAAACATATCAATCATACGAATACTCGAATTTCAATTGAAACTCGATGTAACGAAATTCACTATAATAAAAAACGTAAAGTAAAGAAGGATGAATCCTTCTTACTTGGACAACATTCTACATCATTTTCTATGAAACCACCATCACCAAAACTATAATGCAAGGGCTTCTCCTCCACCTAGAAGGTAAATAACAAATATTTTAATTTATACATATAAAGCCGGCTAATGTAATTAAAGAATTATGCAAGTCCCTTACGGGGAGGTTTGGTTGGATTAATGTCGCACTACACAAGGGCTATTGGCAACTGAGCATCATAACTTAGAAACCTGGTCAAAAGACAAAACACCCGAGCAGGCACCCAACAGAACCTTCTAGCGACAACATACCCCTTGTAATGTCAGGACTATGGACACTACAGATTTAACGAGCACATGTCGCAGGATACTTGGACAGGGGACCTAGGGGCTTCAAACCACATACAAACCGAAGTGGGCCCCTGAGGGAGCAGGGTTTGAGAAAATGCTTATGTTTGCCTTTAAACAAGGGGTCCATATGTAAACTTTTTTAAAAACATAAAATTGATGTGCTAATTTTAAAAAAGCTGCTTATTTTAGAAAAAGACATGACAATAAATAAAACCAAAAATTTTGTCTACTAAACATATTGTCAACAAAATTTTCCAAATGGAAAAACTGCAATACAGCTTTACTGCTACTATAATAGTATGCCTATGTATATTATTAAGAGTACATCGCTTTGAGAATTTTATTCTTACCTCCACTAATTTCCCTTTATTCTTGTTTTCGAGTACAGATGATGAGCCTACTACGTCCGATTTGAATACATCTATGGCGGTGGTTAAAACCGTCTTTTGTTTCGATTTACTTCTCCATGCAGTCAACCTTGAACAGCCAGCAGAATCAATTGCACAAAAATCCAAATCTTCAGGGTTTGGCCTTTTTAAAGGTCGATTTTTATTCGATGATAATTCCTCCGACATGGTAGGAAAATAACCTTCACTAACGAAAATGAATCTAAATATTTATATTTTATTCAAACTTCAGATATCGCAAACGACGAACGATTCACGATGTCTATGGATATATTATATTGCAATAATGTTATAATATGCTTATATGCGTGGCTAAGGTAAGAACGCTTCCAGCTGCCTATTTGTAGTATCCCTGGGAGCTTTAACGGCCAATATCAGCTCGTAATGTAGAATCTCGGTCAAGTAACGAGGTCGGTAGCTGAGCAGGTACCCGTCAGTACTCAAATTTTTGTTGTTGTTGTTGTTTCTAATGCCACTCGGTAACCGAGCCCGGAGTAGAGAACTACCCGATTTTAAGGCGAAGTGGGGCGGCTTCCGTTTTTATTGAGCCCCACAAGGGAGGAAGTCCGACTTTTGCTCGCAGCATGACACATCCGTTTTACAGGAAGGTCCCTTTCACACATCCATTCTCACTCACATATCGGAATTTTGATCCAGATCAAAGGCCGATAACCCCCTGATCTGGTACCCCCAGAGGTATTAATTTGGTATGGGAACATGGAGGACTTTGTGACCACGACATATTTAACGTGCCCCAGCTACCATTAGCAACACGGCGGTCTTTAGTCGAATACAAGCGCCGACCCAGCAACCATCAGAACTGCGAGCACCGCCGAGGACAGAACCCACAACCCTTCCGATGCGAGCACGACGCTTCACACGACTGAGCTACCGCGGCTCACTCAAATTTTTAAAACATACTAAGTAGACTATTCCAAACTTGACTTCTCACCCAAAGACGCAATAATTTAGAATGGAACTTGGAGGACTTAGTAAGCACGCCGCACAGTGGTCTGGGAGCGGCCAAAATGCCAAATTTCGAAGTGTTCGCAAAATGCAAAATGAATAGATATTTAAATTAATAGATAATTGAATAGTAAGATTACCAAATATAAATCATTACAAACAATTTTTTGATGTATTTATAGTTACGAAAAGTCAACAAATGAAAAATAGCCCGTTTTGAGGCGATACAATTGAATTCAAAATACACGATTTATAATTTTATTACACAATTTTTTTGCATGTTTTTGAGTTTTATAAAAGGTTTTATTTTATTTTAGATGATTAAAAAATACAAAATAATTTTTAAATTAGTTTTTGATTTTAGTTTCAAAAATACTATGTTTTTAAATATTTGAAAGAGTGCAACTTTCTTGCTCCACTGTGCTCCAAAGTCTCATTAAAATTAACTAGTTTTCTAAATCTTATATAAAAGATAAATCTAAATTTCAGCTGCGGAAACGTACGGAAACCATAATTACAAACAGAAGTTCAAAATCTAGCTGTTCAAAAATCGTCGAAAAGCACAACGCTGCCGCGCGTTGCTCCACGGCAGCTGTTAATCTAGAAACAAAGTAACAAAACCGGCAGGTGTTTCGACCACTTTACTTACAAAGTGTTTGATTATAAATATATAACTTAAATACTTGTATTATCTTTGTAGGAGAGAAAAGGTTTGACTTGTTTACAATAAGAATGTTTTCAAAAGATGCCCATTGGCTCTTGGGAAGAGGGGGTTGAGTTACATGCCAAACTCTGTTCACAAGGTATTGTTTCATGGATGGAAAGTGATTTCATCATATATGTTACCCATAGGAAGTTTGACCAAAGAAGCCCAAGAGGCCAAAAACAAAGACTTTCGGTGGTACAGACGAGAACACTCAAGAAAAAGTACAAATGAAGATGGTTTTTAACTTTCTTACTATTTCATCGGACCCTTACAACTTTTGCGCAAAGCCTAAAACCAACAAAAAATTAGAGCTACACGAAGACTAAAAAAAAACTATTATATTAATATTGTAATCTTAAAGGATGTTAAACAAATTTATTATATGTTTTCAAAGCAAAATTGTTTAGTGCTTCAAAACAATTTTAAGATTAAAATCCTTTTTATGAATCTGTTCTATCAAAGTGACTTATTTAGTTCCTAAAATACGTGTAGTTTTTGTATTTCAGATTTGTTAATATACTTTTAACTCTAAGTACTTTTAAATCAAATACGATATTATTAATAAATTATTTATTTCCTAAGCCGCATTAAAATTAAACGAAATTTCATTAAAAAGTCTTTAGATGAATATTAATACCATATTTGGCCTTTACATCTTCAATAATAAAATGCTGTTAATTAATATGGTCTTAAAAAACTGTTGACGGTTAATTTGAAAGTATATGTTCTGTGTATTCATATTTTTGTTCGATATTTTGATATTAAATTTGATATTATTCCACAACCTTTAAAAGTTTAATATTAAATAATTATTCCACAAACTTCAATGTTAAATATTTTATAATTATTCCACAAACTTCAATGTTTAATATTATATAATTCATGCGTTCAAAAATTAGTAAAAAATATTCACATTAAAAAAACTTTGGTTTCAATTAATTTTATAAGCTAAATTGAGAGCAGAAAATATTGAAAATAGTGTACATATTTTTAGCTTGACGTTTCATTTTTTAAAAGATTTTGTTAGTGTTTTGGCTTTTTGTGACTGATTACGTATTACCATGACCTAAGCTTACGCATATGCACTTGCCCAATACATGTTGATTAAAACGTTATTCTTTATACGCAATTTTCACATTACATCTTCACATACTATTTTTTGCATTGCCTGTAACTTAAAATACATAGGTTTTACAAACTTGATTGTGTCCTATATCGACTCAGATGGGTCAAAAACCTACAAAACCGAATTTTTATACGTTTTTGTCAAACCACAAAAAAATAAATGAATTTTGACCGTTTTTCAGCCTTTTCCGACCACTGTGCGCCGTATTTAACGTGCACTGTATCAGTCACCATTATAATGTACACGAGGTATTATTCGACGGGATTATTTTTGATTACATACATTCTATTTTACTGGAAAGTAGCAAAACGACTACCTCTGGAAAATTAGAAGGACAGAGGTACCTCGAGCCTTATAACCCATGACTCTTATGTTACGTTTTTGCAACATGACAATTGTACACATCTAATGATATTCCTATGACGGATCACTAGACTGCACAGGTAGGTACTGAATGGGCTAGCCCATAAACTCCTAGACCCACTTGTGTTGCCTAGTAAATAACATTATCTGTACACAATTGTCATATGTTTCAAAGACGCAACCTTTCGGTACCAGACCCGCTTGTTGTTGTCTAGTAACCCACCATAGAAATGTCATTATCTACTGCTAAATCGTCATGTTTCAAAAACCCAAGAATTTCAACTCTTTGTATTTTTAAGGAAAGAAAATTATTGGCTTCAAACGTCAATAAATATATATTTTTTTATAAATTTTCTAAAAATTTCCTTAAGAATTTGCATTGTGAACAAAATGACGAGTAAAAAAAATAAATAAAATGCAATTTGATTATTAAAATAAATTAGCATTTTCAGAAAAAATTGTGTTTTCCGTCAATTTGATCACGGCAGATGGCCACAGTAGCGGAAGACTTGATGCTTCATCGTAATATTAGAATCAAACTGCATTCTTTGTTACAATTTTTCTAACTTTTAGTTTTAAAAAAATTATAAATCATGACCCACGCCTACATCTTCTGGATAAAAGAAGAATTGTCTGATATAATCCCCATCCGCGACCTAAAGTTGAACAGCCAACAGAAGAAAATTAGAGATGAGATTGGCGGTCTAGGCCATGTGGTTGGATCCGTTTTAAAGGCCAGACATGGAGATGATTATTATGATGCTAAAGTTTTGCAGATCGGAAGTAAGTAGTCTTATTCCGTTAAAGTGAATATTCGTTACATCTAGTAAAATTTGTATATTCTGTTGTTTTTAAAAAACATTTTGTTTTACTTCTAATTAATCATTTTGTAAAGGTAGTTTTGCTATAACTTAATTTTATGAAAGTATCAATTTTCTGAGATTTTATTTTGTGAAGATGTAACAGTCAATATGTAACAATCCCGTTAGCCCTCATATGCGGGGTCTTATGGGACAGACAGCAGAGCTAATGAGACATGGATGATTGTTTTTCAAGAAAAGCACACAAAGTAATCTAGTGTATCATTAGATCCCATCAGCTGTCCTATTAGACCCCACAGAATCATTATTTATAAATTATCTTCCACAAAACACGTATTTCACCACACTATTTGACATATACTACCTTAATCTATGATATGTGGGCCATCTAAAACTATAATTTTTAATTCAACATCAGTTCTTACTTTATACTTTAAAAATTCAAAAAGAAATAAAATTTTAAACTACCAAATGTCCAAAAACAAGAATGCTTCTCTGAATTTTAACACATGCATGCAATTCACCAGTTTAATTACAAACAAAAAACATTACACCGGTTTGTTTATACATACTAGTGACATCAGCCAAATCGACGTGTTTGTGATCACGTGACGTACCGATGAAAAAAGCCATATGAAAATGATTAATTATTTAAAGATTTATTTTGCAAAAAAATTTATACGGTTGTTATATTTGGGTTCAAAATATAATTTAATTAATATTGGAAGGTATTTTAGCGATACTGTCAAGTACCCTATTACGTGAAAAAAATCAAATCTCATTAACTCAAAAATAATTCATGTGCATAATGTTTTTATGTAAAGCAGAATATTATTAAATAAAAGTTGTACTTGAAATATTGGCATCTTATAAAAAGTGAAAAAAAAGTACTTTTTTCCATTGCTTTTGAGTTTGACAGTGAAAAGTACATTTTCACTTTTCCAAAAAGTCTCACTTTTCGCATGCGTCTGAGATTTTGTAGTTTTTTTAAAGTAGGACTTTAACAATTTTCTTATTTTACATTTTTATAGGTAGTAAGGAGCTGTCGGAAGCTGATGAAACTTTGTATACTGCAGAAATTAAGTACAGAAAAGAATCTCAGAAACAAAGAAGAAGAGCTCCTCCCAATCGCTATGGGCAAGATACCAATACAGTTATCGCATAACCAGTTTATTGTATTTATTGATTAATGACCTTGCTCAATCATATAACATATATTTTCCATACAAACATTAACTTTTTATTAATCTGAATAATAAACGTTTATAGCGAACATACAGGTAGGACAGTGCAATCCTTCTGATATAACTTCAAAAAACCAAAAAGGCCACACCAACAAGCTAAAGTCTATTGAAGAAATAAAAAAAAACAATATGACCAACACGTTTCAGGATATCCTTCAGGCGTATGAAACTGTGAAGGTCGGAAACCCCTGTAATCCAAATAGAGCCTGAAATTGTAACTGAAAGTTGTTTACCTCGGGTTCTAGC
>JAFNEN010003527.1:0-10318 GCA_019343175.1 Oedothorax gibbosus
AAACTGTTGATGTTGCAAAAATAAATTTCTTTTAATTTGTTATTTCAAAAAATTAAAGTTTCTCTAGTGATTGTGCGAATGGCAATGGTGATTTAATTCTAATAAAAATGGCTTCTTATGCTTCTTAAATGAGCATTAAATTTTGCAGTTTTTTTAAATAATTAAAGTACTTCGAATTCGATTTTTTTTTCTGAGATTTTCAATGTCTTCTAATTTCGATGCGCTGAATTTTTTTACCTATTACACTTGCCTGTAGTATATGTAGTTTGGCTATGAAAGTGGGTGACAGGCAGACAGACGGACTGAACGTTTATTATACCTTACACTTTTTACGTTATAAACTTAGTGTGGAAGCTTAAACAAACTCTCAAATTTATTTTTCCGTTGCTATAGAAACTAGCTTTATCTTTTAGATATGATGAAGAATATAAATATTAAACAAATCATTGCCATCCAGTTTGTCGTTCCTGTGCATCATTAATAGCCCTTTTAGATTTATAACTGGTAATTAAACGCTTACCTTCATCTTCTAAATCAGCAATCCAGGTAAAATCCTTGCCTATGACAGTTGGCTTATAGTTTTCTTGTGGTTCTAAAATAAGACGCCCGTCGCCATATCCCTCGTGTAGCTCTAGTGCGACGATAATTCAAACTAACCTAACCATATTTTTTCTTCTGATAACATTTGTTGTTTCTTTTCTTTCTTGAGTGTTTTAAGCTTTGCTGCCCACAATATAACGATAACCACCTTCATCGAGAGCTTGCAAGTAAGCTTTACTAAACATTGCCCGGTCAGCAATAAAACATACATCTTTAACGTAAGATACGCTTGCCAGCTGTTATATGATTTAATTAAGGGTACTCACTTCTGCGGTATTACCACTAAACAGTTCATAGCCAAGTGGTAATCCATCCTCATTAGTTGCTAGGGCAAGAACTAGTTGAGTAGTATTGAAGCGATGGTCTTTACTATAGCCAAATGCTCTTAGCTCATCTATTTCTACCGATTCAAAGTAGAGTGTAGTTACATCAAAGAAAACTAGACTAATCTCTTTATTAGGAATCAAGCTTAAGGTGTTTTTAAAGAACAATTCTTTAATTTTAGGTGTTTGCTCATGTAATTTGTCCATCATACGATAAGTAGCATCTAGATAATGACGCTTGTCAAATTTATTGCTTAAATACTCAACAATCCCTTTTTTACTATCTGGCCTCACCATGCGGGCTAATACTAAATCCCTGAGCATCAATTCTAATGTAAATACCTGTTTTAATTAATTATGTGTGAATGTCCTATCGACTAAATAAAGCTAAGAGTTAAAATTAAGACTAATTCTTGCATCTTCTTCTCACCCAACATACCGAATCGGTCGACACTTGATCTCTGAGCCCGGAGATTTGTCACTACAGCGATAACTGCCTGATGTCTGAATTCGCCCTGTATGTCACAGCCATTCAATTTCTCTGAAAGGGGTTGGATGACCAAGCTAGCAGCACCTCCGCCACAATTTGCTCATTCCATTTTGAAGGAAACAAAATCTTTAAATTTTCATACATAAAGGGAAAAACATTTTATTAGAAAATATGCAACAGTATAGATATAGACACGTCTTTTTCACAATGGGTTTTTGATCATTGGTTTGTTGATTTCAAAAAGATGGATGTTTAGGTTTTTTTTTTAAAAGGAGTTTAAAAATTTGTAGGACACACATAACTAATGTTCATAATATATTCTTATTATTGTTATTAATTTAACATTACTTCTAATTTATTTTGAAATTTCTTTATGAGGTGAAAATTCTTTATTTCACTTTTTCGGTACGTCAACGAGGATAACTTTGGCCTAAAATCCTACTCTTTTTTTTATAAGAGAAGAAAAAAATAAGCTAAATAACTTTTTTAAGAATTTGAAATTACCATGCATTTAAAGTATTGAACTTTTAGGAGTATTTCGTAAGCATTTTTGTTAAATTTTATTAATTTTAAAAAAAGATGAAATATGAAAAAAAAATATTACAGTTAGAATCTTGTGGGGTAATTTTAGCCCAAGCATGGTGATTGGCAAGAAAACTTGTCACCCGAAAATTTTTATCTAAATTAACAAGATAACCAAATGAAAACATTAAAAAGGATTAGGTTAATATTTTCCTTCAGAAGTGAAGGTGTTAATGCTGCTGACAAAGTCGTCATTTATGGGTTAATTAATTTGAAAGGTTAATGCATTCAGACATGTAAAAGGTAAGGAATAGGAACGGAATGTATTAAGATGGGTATGACATCACGTGCAAGTCTCCTATTGTGACAATCGCAGTATTGACAGGAAACAAGTATCGCATCTGTTTACAGCACAATGACTCTAGTAACATATTAAAGCCCTAGTTATATGGCCATACTAGATCTATATTCGGTGAACCGCTATCATACCGGCTTTTCGAATACCGGATCCGGTATCGATACCGGACCCAGTATCGATACCAGATCTGGTATCGATACCGGATCCGGTGTTTCAAAAGCCGGTATGTTTTTTTCCGGTATCATTTTTTTTCCAATAGGGTACTATACTAAATTGTTATATAAAGGTCATCATGTGTGATTTCCCCTGTTGTGTAGCTATAGTTTGATGCTCTTTTCTAAGAGTTGTCTAAAACTTATCTGGTTGCGAACAGGTTTCGTTTCTCTCTTTCGGAACAGCCAACAACATGAACCTGAAAAAACTAAATTTGGGGAGCGATAGTGAGAAGGGGGCGTAGCTAAAAAAGTCATACTTAAAAAAGTCAGATAACTTAAAAATTTTGAGTGAGCCATTCTGTTTTTAAAAAGAACCTAAGAGTAAAAACAGGCTAGGATAATTCTGCGAAATTAACGGCGAGTTATTACTGAACAAAGTAATGCAATATATTTTTTTAAAGAAATATAACTTAGCGGCCGCGAAGCGGTCCAATGTATTTGCCAGCAATTCCCGTGGGTTTGCGAGCGACAGCGAGCAGGGGGCGAAGAGGAAGAATCCAAGAATGCTAGCTTGCGACCCAATGAGATTGCGTAGCAATATCCAAGGGTGCGAGCTTGCGGCTGAATATAACCATATTACCAAGGCTTGACATAATTTTGTCATAGATACAGACCTGGATGGCAAAATATGCATAGGCCTGTGCAAAGTTGGGTTGGAAAAGTTACGTACACCAGCGAGCCGGCCGCGAAGAAGCTTATGGGAAACCGGGAGTTGGCAAGCGATAACGAGCAGGGGGCGAAGCCCCCTACTGGCCGCGAAGCGGCCAATGGAATTGCGCAGCAATTCCGGGGGTTGGCGAGCGATAGCGAGCAGGGGGCGGAGCCCCCTAGTCTATTAAAATAAAACTATCTCTTGCATCCGTCGGGAATCGAACACGAACCGACCGCGTGGCAAGCGAGCATTCTACCACTGAACCACCGAAGCCTGCTTACTAGCAAAGTAGCAGAAGTTGATGTATCTATTAAAATAAAAGGCTTAACTCTCTATGTTACTTCTATACTCTCTAATGCACTGTGAGCATGCTATCGCCTATAAAGTTCTCATAATCTATAAGAATAAAACCTACGAAGTATAACTTAAAATATACATTCTAAATAACCTTACTTGCAGAGTTCTTGAGTATTAAATAACATCCACACAGAAATGGAAAATCGAAAAACTTTATTCAAGCGATATTATCCTTTTTTCTACAAAACCATCTTTTTGCTAGCTGTTGCCACGCAGGACAATGTAAAACAAAATAAATACAACTTTAAAAAATTTTCAGGGTCGTTATTTTTCATTTATTGGATTTTTAAAAGTTTTTAAGCAGTTTTTGATTTCAAGCCACATTGATCTTTTCTAAACTTATGCATATAAAAAGTCCTTGTTACCAATGCTATGTTTGTTTCACTGAATATAATGATTTGCAGAAGACAAACGGTTTCTACCTACAGAAACAGTTTTGTTTCTTATTTTCTTATTTAGCATGTCACACATATTTGTGTAAATATAGATGTATTTAATTACGAAAAAAACGAAATCATCAATAAGAAATATTATTTCATGGCAACTTTTTCAGTGAAAATTTGAGTTGTCTACGAAAAGGCATTTAATGTTAACTCGCTCACAACTTTCGTGTCAGAGTTTTAAACTTTCTTCTGTTCTCAGATTTCCTAGCAAAAACATGTCTGAAGAAACTGCTGCCGTTGCCGCTACCCCGCCGCCACCACGCCTAAACAAAAGGCCTCCGCCAAAAAGCCCCAAACTGCGCCCACCCACCCGATTCATACAAAACCCTGAAACATAAATTACCCCCCCCCATTTTTTTATTAAATTAAACATCAAAAAGTAAGGTAAGTTTGAATTAACGTCGCCCTACAGCTACAAGAGGGTTATTGGCGACGGGCTTTGTACTTTTGTAACCACAGTCAAGTGACGAGCCGACACATGAGTTGGCACCCAACGGACCGTTGTTAAACGTTAAAAAAAATTAGTTTAATCCTTGTTGGCATACAAGTGCAAGGAAACAATGAAAATTCAACAATGGTATTAGGAAGAAGAAAAAATTAATTTCAGCATTGTTATGACTGTACTAGATATTCCATTGTTGACAATTAAAAGTAAAATTCGACAACAATGCAATTCTAAATAAATTTTAACAATGGTATAAAGTAATAGAAAGGCAAATTGAACTTTTTTACACCCGGAAACTTGATTTTATAACGCTGAATCGCTCGTAGGAAAGATTTAATGTGCACCAGGATCCTCTACACGGCAGAATTCGTTCCTAACTTCTGCATTTAACCATTTTTTAGTAAGTATTCTTTGTACCTTATGGAAAACAATGTTTTTGAAAAGTGTGTAATAATTTTTGGCCCTGAAAAGGGCCGTTTTTATGGGACGGTGAAGGGCTAATAAGATGAAATGAATGAATGAAGTTGCTGGATTTTTATCCGCCGAAACCGTACAGAGAACGTCCCTGCCTCTTCAAAGCATAGACGACATCCATAGCAATTTTCCAAGAAACCATTTCCACCTTCCAATACGCTACGCTACGCATTTGAATATTAACGAAGAACTAGCGCCGAAGGCGCTTCCTAATCATGACTGAGTTTTGATCATGAGCAAAAAATACGAAGTTTAAGCGAGCATCGGTTTTTGACGGCGGAGGGATACATCATCCTATATCCCCTCCATCTGCCGTGTATCAGACTAGCGCATTTAAAATCATTACTACGAACGATTTAAACGTTTTTATTGACTTATTTAAAAATTGTATTGTTGCCGATTTAATTCATTTATGTCAACAATGGATATGAGCAAACTTACTTTCCCGCTTATATCATTGTTGCCGCTCCTTTTCCATATGCTTTGTTGCACCGGCAATAAACATTATCACGGGATGCACAATTTAATGCAATAAGAACGCGCGGGAGGGACGCAAAGCGGCACGTGGCCCGGTTCACGCGTTGCTAAAGCAACAACAGTCCCGGGCTCGGGCGCGCGAGGAGCCGCTTTAAATTTCACAAAAATTTAAAAATCATTCTTCTCACTCTCCGTTTCACCGAGAGCGGCGGGGTGGCGGTGGCGCTGCAGTCTACCTTGTTGTCGAGGAGCGATGTGATTGGTCGGTCGGGAAGACCAGACCGTTTTTATATAAACCGAATTTTGAAAATTTGGTGGCATCTGAAATCTGAAATCTATACTAACAATCATTACACATCTATACACATCATTCTATCTACACATCTATCTATATTCTTCTACACATCTATACACAACAAATCTATACACATCATTCATCACATCATCACATCACATCATTCTCGTCGAGATGGAAGAGACGAGGAACAATTCGCTACCGGCTAAGCCAGCCTGGTGCACTCGAAGCTTATAGGAAGCAGATGCAGGAGGAGTTTGAATTGGCTATGAGAGATTTTGATGAACGAGAACGGAAGAGAGTTCCTATGGAGACGGATGTTGTACCGCAAGTTGTGGCTAATATCCCCACCTCCAACCAGTTTCAAGCCTTGGCCGAGTCCATGGAGCTGTCGTCGGATGCCCAATTCCCGGCGGCAGGGACTGTAACCCCGGATGCCCAATTCCCGGAGGGAAGCTCGGATGCCCCGGTCCCAGGAGGGAAGCATGGATGTCCCGACGGTCAAGAAGGTCAAAGCTAAATCCGGAAGCCCAATTCCCGAGGCGGTTGACAATATCAAGCTTAATCCGGATGCCCAATTCCCGGAAGCGGTTGATATAAAGATCAAGCTCAATCCGGATGCCCAATTCCGGAGGCGGTTGATAATAAGATCAAGCTTAATCCGATGCCCAATTCCCGGAGGCGGTTTGATTTTAAGACCCCTGATGCCCAATTCCAGGTGGCACGCAGACCTGACCCGATTCTTTTCCTCGGAGGAGATATCGGCGATGCAATCTGCCTCCGCGTTCGCGATGCAGTGGGAGGTGATATAGGCTGCAAACCTTATCACAAGTTCGTTAAGATTTATCCACGAACCCCAGATGAGGAAAATAAGATCCTGGCCATACTTGCCGATGCTAAGGCAGGATTCTTTCGCCACTCGCATCGCAAACGCCCCATCCTCAAAACGGTTGTCAAGGGCTTGCCCCGCGACACCGATCCAGCAACCATCACTGCCGCGCTTGCCGCGGAGGTTACATCACTGAAAGAGTAGCCCAGATGACCAGGGCTCGTACCAAAGCCCCTTTTACCGATGTTTCAAGTCCTAGTTGTCCGGACTGGGAACTTCAAGGAGATTTTCAACCAATGCAGCCTCCTGGGTAAGAAGGTTAACTTCGAACCATACAGGAAGGTCCCTCGCATCCCACAGTGCTACAACTGCCAAAACCACGGGCACGTTAGTAGCCAATGCCACATGGGTGCTAGATGCCGGTACTGCGGCCTCGGCCACGATTCCCGTACCTGCCCCACCCGAGCTGATTCCAATGCCCACTGCTGTGCTAACTGCGGTGGCCCCCACCTTAGCTCCTCCGTGACCTGCCCGGAGCGACCAAAGCCCCCCAAAAGGGAGCCTCCCGAGCGTGCCGCCAGGTGGCAGCACCCCAAGCCCCGCCTCCAGACCGCAGAAGATCCTGCGTCGATTTTTGAGGCCCTCACGTCCGTGAGAGACGCTATTACAGACGTCTTCGGGGACATCCCCACATTTATCAAGAAGGCAGCGGCTCTTTACGCAGCAACTACAAAGGCCGACAAGATGTTGGCTCTCTTCAGTCTAATCGAGCCTTAGAACGAGGGCTTTCAAGCCTAAGTTCAATCCTAGTCAAAGTTATCGCCTTTACGGCACTTCTTCGATGAAAGAGAAAGGGCGCTTCGCGCCGATGCTCTGATTGTTAGTATAGATTTCAGATTTGGTGGCATTATTATTCATTCATTCATTCTCATTGATCACATTCATTCGCATTGAGTCACGATGGAGCGTACCGAAGAGGCTTGTAAGTTGGCTCGTCGTAAGATGACGAAGGAGGAAAGGGAAGCTACCCAGGCCCTCATCAACATTCTCAGCAATATTTATCTCGAGGCTACTGATTTTCGCTCTGCTCGCGAACGCATTAAGACCTTGTATTTTATGGTCCCATGCCTCTCATTGAAGTTCATCCAAGATGTTATCGAGGATAATGATGATCTGGACCCAGCTTGGATCATGCAGCTAAAAGCTGACGCGGAAAATGGTTTTCCTGATGAGCCGCAGGTCGCGGCCTCTATCCCGACTGCCAACATGATCCTGCCCTTGGCCGAGTCCATGGTACTGTCGTCGGATGCCCAATTCCCGACGGCAGGGACTGTAACCCCGGATGCCCAATTCCCGGAGGGAAGCCCGGATGCCCGGTCCCAGGAGGGAAACACGGATGTCCCGGCGGCCAAGAAAATCAAGCCAAAATTCGGATGCCCAATTCCCGAAGGCGGTTGATTTCAAAACGCCTGATGCCCAATTCCAGGCCAATATCCCCACTTCAAATAAGTTCATGCCCTTGGCCGAGTCCATGGAGCTGTCGTCGGATAATGCATAGATACTTTACAGAGAAGTATGTAAAAATAGTATTATGAATTACATGAATTTTTTAAATAATTTTTAAATGTCATTGAACGTTCTTTAAACATATTTAAGTAGTGGTTTGTGGTAGACCAACAGGAAGAGGAGGTGGAAATACTTAAAAGCCAAAAAGTGGAAATCGATTTATGGGGCAGAATGAGAGAGACTTCTGAAGAAGGACCCACAAAGGGCTACTGTGCCAATGCTGATGATATAATATATTTAAATAGAAAAACAAATATTTCGAAAAATCGTAAACCTAACTGAAAAACATAATGGAATTTCGTTCATTTGATACGAATTTTATTCTATTTTTTTTCATACCAATACAATAAAAATGCTACATAAAATTTAAACCGAATAATTTAAATAAATTGCAAAACAAATGCCAATAATTCTTTTTTAGCTTGACTTTCACCTAGTTTTTTCCTGGAATAAATCTGGCAAGAATTTCCATAAAGTGTTGCGTTGTAACAAGTCCCTTGATATGCAATATCCGCATTTCATTATCTGGGATAATATGTAATAGAACTTTTTATAAAAGTTTCGAAAGTGTCGTTTAAATTTCGTATTTTTAGTGTGCAGTGTCATTTGGCTGACGGCTGACGTATAGTACAAAATTGTTATTTTAAATAAACAGTTTATTGTTTTCAGCACATTTTTTATATGTTCCAATTCAGGTAAATATATTTCATTGGAACACATTTGAGTTGTACGTAGTATCTTTCGTTTGTTATGAAAAGCAATTAACTGAGGTTGTTTTGTAATGCGGAAATGTTCTAATTTGGGCCAAAAATTAGTTTAACCTGAAAAAAGGTTACATTTTATTTAGAACCCGATTATTGATTTACAATTAATACATTTTTATTCGATAAGAAAAGGGGAATGTTAAGCAAATTTTAAAACCAAACCAAATTAAAAAATTGGTATACACTTTTATGCATTTTTTATAATTCAAATCATGGTATTGCCTATATAGCTGTATCTTTGGAAAAAATGATGAATCATTGGTTTTGGTTCACCTGTGAATCATTACTATTAATGTATTTTTTCGATTTTATTTATAGCAATTATAAACTTAAAAACCCTCACTAGAAAAGGGGGAAAAGCTTGATTAACTTTTTTTGAACATTGATTAAAAAAACCCATTTTTCCCAAGATTTTTCCAAACTTCTTTCCCCAAATCCCCAAAAAAACAATCTAGGCATTTTTATAATACTGGAAAAAATTAAAAAATTTGTCATTTTTAGTTTGATTAAAATTTAAAAAAATTCTGAAAAAAGTGTTTTTTAAAATGTTTAACCTTTTTTAGACATCATATAATTTTACGTTACGCAGGTTTTTTTTCCCCCCAAAACCAATTTCCCAAAATTAAAAAAAAAAAAACTTTCACGTTTTAAAATTAATTTAAAAACATGGGAAGCAAAACAAATTTTTGTTTTCGTTTCCCTAAAAAATCTGAAATTTTTTTTTGGATGAAACTAAAAACTTGTGGCAAATTTTTTTTAAAAGACCCCTTTTATTGGGAAAAAAACAGAAATTAGAATAAAAGAATTTTTTTAACACAAAAAACATACAAAAATTAAACTCTTTAGTGCATAAATTTATTTTAAAAAGTTTTTTTTGTTTGGGGCTTTCCCCCGAATGACATTTTTCATTATATTAAAATTTTGTAAAAAATTGAAAATTTTTCAAAATTTATTCCGTTTTTTTTTTATCCGTAATTAATTTTTCAAAAAACTCTTTTTAAAGCAAAATTTTTTCCCCAAAAATTTTTCCAATCCAAAAAGAAAAGGGGAAAAACTTTGCATCCATTTCCCCTTTTAATTGTTGCACAAAAGAGCATGTCGGCCAGAAATTTTTTTTGGGGTTTTTACTTTTTGGGAAAAACTTTTCGGGGGGATTTTTGAGAAATGATTTCAAAAAGGTTTTTGAATTTAATTAAAAATTTTTAATTTGTATTCAAATTTTAGATAAAAAGTTTTTACTAATCGTCTCCATAAAAAAATTTGGAATTTTAAAATTTCATGAAAAATTATTACTTAAAAAAGGTTTTTTTCTCATTTTTTTTTTTTATCAAACGGGTTTTTAAAAAAAAATTTTATTTAACATAAAGCCTTTTTTAAGTAACTATATTTTTTAAAAATTTTTGATCTGAAAAAATTTTCAAGAATAAGAAAATAACCTCTTCCAAGTTCGAGTATGCACAGATATTTTTCAGGGGTTTGATACACTTTAAGGAATTTTTTACAAAAAA